>CM051265.1:37605494-37680746 GCA_027921565.1 Artemia sinica
TTGCATATATATATATATATATATATATATATATCTTATACGCTGATATATATATATTTTATATTGTATAATAAATATAGAGTTGTGAGAATGAGTCTTTTGTCTTCTACAGGCTTTAGGCTGCTCCTAAACTGTAAGGAGCGACGTTAAAACTTAGAACGAACAGAAATTATTCCGAGGAAAGGGGCTGTCCCCTCCTTCTCTTTTTATTGTTAAAAAAATAGAGTGGAAATAACTTTCTGTTCAGCCCCTTTTCGGAATAAACGTTCACGTTTTTACGTCACTCCTTACTTTCAGTTAAAAAACTGTTTTTTTTTTTATATAATTTTTGAACGTTTTTTAATTAATGCAGGTATTGCTTTTGGTTCATTGTACCTGAATAATTAAAACAAAATTTGTATATTAATTTTACTTTTATTTGGTGAAATGGCTTTCTCGAAAGTTCTTTAATTTTATCTACGGACGTTTTTATTAGTAATAAATATACGTAACTTACGAATTAACTTACGTAACGAACTTCTATATTCATATATTTTTAATACGTATGAGGAGGTTCGCCCCTTAGTCCAATACCTCGCTCTTTACGCTAAAGTTTCGAATTTTGTTGCAATTCTTTAAAAATGACCCCTTAGTCACAAAGGCCGTTAATTAGAATAAATAGCTCTTATGAAAGTACTAAAAAATATTTGACTTAAAGAGGGAGGTATTGACTAGGGGACGAACCCAATTATATACATAATATTTTTTCTGTTCGTTTTAAGTTTTGATGTTGCTCCTTACTTTCAGTTGAAAAACTTGTTTTTTTATTATTTAATTTCTGATATATTTTTTTAAATAATGCTGGGAAATCTGGCGCCCCCTTCATAGCAATGTCCCTTCACCCATGAAAAACTTCCTTCATGGAAAGATCCTCCCACATAAGCCCCGACCCCCCCCCCCCCACTACCAGAAAAACAAAATCCCCTGAAAACGTCAGCATACTTCCCAATAACCAATACTATATGTTAACATTGGGTAAAGTTCATAACTTTCAGCCGCCGGGGACTTAGGGGGATTAAGTCATCTTAAAAGACATAGTTATCATATTTTCGACCATGCTGAACAAAATGGCTATCTCAAATTTTGATCGGGTGACTTTGGGAAAAAAATGAGCGAGGGAGGGGCCTAGTTGCCCTCCATTTTTTGGTCACTTAAAAAGGGCACTAGAACTTTTAATTTCCGTTCCAATGAGCCCTCCCACGATATTTTAGGACCACTTGGTCGATACGATCACCCCTGGGGAAAGAAAAAAAAAACAAATAAACACGCATCCGTGATCTTTCTTCTGGCAAAAAATACAAAATTCCACATTTTTGCAGATAGGACCTTGAAACCTCTACAGTATGGTTCTCTGATACGCTGAATCTGATGGTTTGATTTTCATTAAAGTTCTATAACGTTTAGGGGTCTTTCCCCTTTTTTCTAGAATCAGACAAATTTTCTCAGGCACATAACTTTTGATGGGTAAGACTAAACTTAATGAAACTTATATATTTGAAATCAGCATTAAAATGTGAATATCTTGATGTATCTATTGCTATCAAAATTTTTTAGTTTCGGTTACTATTGAGCCGGGTTGCTCCTTACTTACAGTTCGTTACCACGAACTGGTTGATCGAAAAGACTTAGTTTTTTCAATAATTTTTATTCGTTTTTAGGTTCTAAACGTATACAAAGTAAACCTTACAAAATGATTAGGCTCTGAAATTATACACATTTACCTTACAAAAAGATCTTGTCCAACTTAGTCGAAGAAACTAAAGAAGTCAACATGTTTTCTTTTTTGTTAAAATAGGATATTTTAACATTTTGAACTTGTAAAAATAACTTTCATCTTCTAATTTTAACTGGTACTGTTAAGATAAATAAATAATAGTTCCTAATCTAAAACTATTTTTTTAACGAGATTTTTAGTTTCACCTACTAAGGGGGCTGGGAGGGGGGCTGTAAAACTTTCATCTTCTAATTTTAACTGGTACTGTTAAGACAAACATAAATAATAGTTCCGAATCCAAAACTATTTTTTTAACGAGATTTTTAGTTTCACCTACTAAGGGGGCTGGGAGGGGGGGCTGTAAAACTTTCATCTCCTAATTTTAACTGGTACTGTTAAGACAAACATAAATAATAGTTCCGAATCCAAAACTATTTTTTTAACGAGATTTTTAGTTTCACCTACTAAGGGGGCTGGGAGGGGGGGCTGTAAAACTTTCATCTTCTAATTTTAACTGGTACTGTTAAGACAAACATAAATAATAGTTCCGAATCCAAAACTATTTTTTTTAACGAGATTTTTAGTTTCACCTACTAAGGGGGCTGGGAGGGGGGGCTGTAAAACTTTCATCTTCTAATTTTAACTGGTACTGTTAAGACAAACATAAATAATAGTTCCTAATCCAAAACTAATTTTTTAACGAGATTTTTAGTTTCACCTACTAAGGGGGCTGGGAGGGGGAGCTGTAAAACTTTCATCTTCTAATTTTAACTGGTACTGTTAAGACAAACATAAATAATAGTTCCTAATCCAAAACTATTTTTTTAACGAGATTTTTTAGTTTCACCTACTAAGGGGGCTGGGAGGGGGAGCTGTAAAACCTCTTCTTTTAACTGGTACTGTTAAGACAAAACATAATTATAGTTCCTAATCCAAAACTATTTTATTTAACGAGATTTTTAGTTTCACTTACTAAGGGGCTGGGAGGGGGAGCTGAAAAGAGCCATTTTTGGTGATTTGAACCTGAGACTTTTTACGGTGACTACTAAGGGGGCTGGGAGGGGGAGCTGTCAAAAAGCATCTTCTAATTTTAACTGGAGCTTTGAATTCAAACATTAAATAATTTCTCCAACTATTTTTTGCAATAATCTGCTAGTGTCACCTAGTCAACAAAACGACTCATTTAGGGGGCCTGCTGAGAACTTTCATATTAATTTTAACTGGGACTGTAAAAGCCCCAAATTTAAATAATAGTTTTTGATCCAAAACTATTGATTTTACGAGATTATCACGCTTCACCTACTAACCTGGGGGAGTCCAGAAAAAAACCGAAAAGTACCATTTTTTGGTGTCATAGTCATATGGTACTTTGATGGTGTTCTCAAGCCAAATTTATAAAGAAAACGTGCATATAAAAAATAGCCTTCAAATGAAATTTAAATAGCTCTCTATGATGTCCTATGCTCCAATAGCGGCGAAGAAAAAAAAGGAGACGTATATATGTCAAACATGCTTTATTCAACATATAAAACTCTACGGTGTTGCAAACAAAGAGAATGTAAGTCCCCCGTTCCAAAGACTCATTTGTTCGAAGGTGTTATACCTCTCACTGGAGGGGGATTGTTTGAACCCCCATTTTTATCACTCCCTCCATCATAAATCCCTGAAATTTTAAGTTTACACTTTATACATTTGTCCACCCTGATCTGCCTCCAGCACGGAAATGCAGATTTTACATTGGTACAATCGGCTGACTTTTTTATGGTGTCTCAAGCCAATTTATTGATTACGGTGATATGGACAAATAACTTTTTTTTTTAGTTCACCATCTGCCTCAGCTATGTGCTAGTGTCCAATAGCGGCGAAAAAAAACTTCTGAACGTATATAGGTTACATCCATGCTTTAAGAGACATCATACATAGCAAACAAATATTTTTTTTACCTCTCCCGATCCTGATTTTTTGAGTGTTTTACCCATTCTTTTTGACCCATTTGCGCTCTGAGAATCCCTGAATCGGTTAAATCCCTGAATGTTAAGTTTGTTTTCTTACTTTTGGGACGGGTCAGTCCTTTGGGTGGATCTGACCCCCAGCACATGCAGATTTTACATTGCTACAATCGGCTGATGTTTTATATTGTGCTATTGATTATTGATATGGGACACATAACTTTTTTTTTAGTTCACCATCTGCCTCAGCTATTGCAGTGTCCCCTACTCTCAACCGGAACTTCTGCAGTTACATCCAGTGCTTTAAGGAGACATCAAACAAGCAACGCCTTTTTTTTACCTCTCCCGATCTGCTTTTGAGTGTTTACCATTTTTTATCCCCATTTGTTAATGTTGCTCAAATCTTTTCAAGCCTTTTGACATGAATCGGCTAGGATGAAAGAAAGTGTTTTCAATATGTAATGCCATTACATGCATTTAAGTGCCTTGGGTGGTTTTTCACACTAAACGTTACATTACTGGGTTTTGTGTCTCGAGTTGAACGTAACATTAGTTTTTTTTTTTTTTTTTTTTACTTTGAAAAGTTAGAAAATAGACTCGTGTTTTGTTTTCACGTTAAGTGTCAAATTTTTATTCTTTTGGTAAGTCGCACACACACGCTAAGCAGAAAGAATAATAATTTCATCGCCAGAAATACTGAAGTCCTACAATTTCAATATTTTGCGTGTTCAGAGAAACATTTTTTACTAATTTTAAACGCGAGCTTGAACAAAAGAAAAAGGCTAGCTTTGGTCGCAATATTTTTAGGGGTGCCATCAAAGGCGAAACAGTTCTAAAACTACTGCTGCTACTGGCTACTCACTGCTGCACCAAGCCTTGAGGCCAACACAGCTGCAAAGGTCTACCTTCATCCAATCTATTCAACGCTTCACTGTTTACTCCTTTCCCTGTTTACCCAATTTCCTTCTGCTCCGTTCTCGCGACATCTTCCAATTCTATTGGGGGATGAGCTTCTTTTTGTTCATCCCCAGATGAATTGCCCAACAGTACGATCTTTGGCAATATATTTTTCTTCATCCATAAAATGTGATTCAGCTATCTTAACAGTTTGTTTCTTAATAGTCGTAGAAAACTACTGTTTTTGCACATCTTATTGTTTGATATACGGAACAAGTCTAGTTTAAAACGTTTGAATTTGTCAATCAAAATGTCAATAGAAGTAGTTGTCTTTCAACTTCGTAAATTTACGTGTCGCAATTTTCATATTATTCATTGTTGAAATTATTATGGCCTCAAGAAATACAATGGGTCTCACCAGTGCTGGTGAGGAATTTGACGTACTGCAGAAGCAATTTCAAAGTGCATTGCCTCCAACTGACTGTAAGTTATCTCCCATTCCATCCGTGCGATTAGAGGTGAATAGAAAAATGTGCACATGCCTCCTTCCCTCCCTGGATGTCTTTCCTTGAATTTTTTTTGGTACTGTTCTATTAGCTGGAAGCCACGCGGTACTGTTCTATTAGCTGGAGGTCAAGTTTGGTTAATGCTAATGAAATAAAACAAAATATGATGGAAATATAATAGTTTAAACAAATTTCGGCTATATATTTGCACATTAAGGGGGTGGGGTAAAGCATAGCATATATTAAGTACGTAACCTAACCTAACCTAGGTACCTTTTCCCCCCCCCTAAACCCCAAAAAACTAAAGTTTAAATATTGTAAACACAGTGAGAAACCACTGTTTGCAATGCTCGGCATTGGAATTCTCCGTTGAAAGAACCTGTTTGACTAGTTTCTTTTATCATGTTCGCTATTCGCATTATCGCGTGGCTTCCAGCTAATAGAACAGTACCAATTTTTAGACATTTAGGCTCGAAAGTGCCTTTTTGTTGGTGGCCCATAGAAAAATGCTTTTGAACCCCCCCCCCCCCCCCCCCCCCTCCGTTTTTCAAATAGACAAGTATCATTTCTCACTTGCATATATTGGGGATCCTACGGGATGCAAATTGGGTGCGAGGGAAATATATGAGCGGAGAGAGATTGGGATTCAATTGGAATAATGGGACTGTGCTCAGTTATATGTTCAGTAGAAAGGGGTTAAGTTTGGGCTGACTGATTTTTTTTTTCTATGTACATAATTTGTAGATGGAACATATTGAAACAATACATTGAAGTTTACCAAGAGCTGGTTCAGAGTTAGAAATTTCTTCAATGCACATCCAAGACGAAAAAGGTATTAATTACCTAACCAGAAGTCTAACGTCAACATCCAAACCTTATCTTCAAGACTGAAGCTATCGGGGGAGTCGACAGACTGCGTATTTGTCGATGGAAAAACCATGGAAAATTCCCCCCACATGCAAAATTGAGCAGCCACAGAGAAAGTACAAAATAGGTAACAAAAGGATCAGATATCAATAACAATTTTAGAACAGGGGCTGGCTGGTCTCCAGTCACTTTCGACTTTATAAAAAAAGGAATATGACTCTCAATTACCGATCGTATGAATACCCTCTGACGCTTCTACGACCGCCAGGGGGAAGTTGGGGATGAGAAGAGGCAGCCCCTCTCCTTTATGGAATAAATTCTGCTCATTTTGGGTTTTAATGTTACTCTTTACTTCCATAATAACAGTGTAGACCCAAAAACATTCCCAGAAATCAAGAGGGGTTGAATATTAGTTTCTACCTCCAGCCCCCCTCCCCACTCCTTCCTTAGAACTAATACTGTATTTATCTGAAGGCTTAATGTGTAAGTTTCAACTTAAAACTCTCATCCGTTCTTTAGATATTGCTGATACACCCTTTTGATAACTAGCCTGCACATAATGTTTTTTGATTGTATTTTGTATTCCTCTCCAAAGATGTGGAATGTTATACCATCCACAGAGACGTAGTTATTTGACCTTTAGACTATTTTGAGCAAGATGGCTATTTCAAAATTTTGATTGAATGTTTTTGGAGAGAACGCAGCTAAAGAGGCATGGGAGGGAAACCGGCAGCCCTCCGACCACTTTAAAACACTCCCTTCTACATGTCCTGAAAGTTTCAACCACCTTCAGCCGTTCTTAAGATATTGCAGATCTACCTTTTGATAAACTGGATGCACATAGTGCGTTTGATTTAGTTTAAGATGTCCCTCATAATTCACCAAAGTTTCACCTTAATACCCTTAGCCTTTTTGGATGCACCCAGAATCAAAATTTTCCCCTTTTCCTAATGATAAATCATACATGTGAACAATGGATAAATTGCATAACTTACAATCCTTGTCCCGGGTACATGGGGGCATGACACCCCTGGAGGCATAGCTGTTAGACCTTTTGACTAGCCTGAAAAAAATGGCAATTACAAAAGTTTGACCATTGCAAAAGAGAGGAGGCACACAGGAGGGGCAAGAAAAGGGGCTGGTTGCCCTCCAATCTCTTCAAATTCCCCTTAACATACATTAAAATTTTCAACCTAATACCATCAGTCGTTGATTAGATATTGCTGATTCTCCTTTTTCACAACCAGCAAGGACAAAGTGTGTTTGATTGTGTTTGGCATCCTTCTCAACATTTTCTTAATGAAAAACCTTATATGTAGGCCTAAACAATGAACAACTTGCATAGCTTACAACCCTTGCACCGGGGCAGCGGAAGGGGGGTGTCAACTCTGGAGGCATAGTTGTTTGCTCTTAGGACTATGTTAAATAAGATGGCTATCTCAAAATTTTGATCGGATACAATGGGGGGGGGTGCCCTCCGATCACTTTTGAACCTTAAAAAGGGCACTGGAACTTTCGATTTCCAATTAAATTAGCCTCCTCCAAAGTGTATACGACCACCCTTCCCATAAAAACCTTATATCTTAACAATGGGCAACTTGCATAACTTACAGCCCATGCCCCGGGGACTGGAAGGGGGGTTGTCAACCCTGGAGGCAATGTTATTGGACCCTTGGACTATTTTGAACAAAATGGCTATCTCAAAATTTAGATTGGATACGTTTGAGAAAAAAGTTGTAAGGGGGGCTGGTTGCTTCACAATATCTTTTTGAGTCTTAAAAATGTGCTAGAACTCTTAGTTTTCAATTGAATGGGTCTGGGAAAAGATAAATAAATAAATAACAAGACATTGAAGCCTTATGGTTGTTTACTGTAGGCAACACTATAGCATTGCATCTGACTTAAACAGGCGAGTAGAACTTTCAATTTTTCTTCTAGTGAACATCGAAAATTATCGGGGGGTTGTATGGGGGGAATTTTTGGCGGAGGGGAATTTTTCGGGGGTGAGAAGGAAACGCCTAGCATCTCAACAGGTATGACTAGGTAAAGGTAAAAAAAAGGAGAGAATATGGCACTGGACTTTACAGTCCCTACCAACAGTGCTGATCTTCGTTTCACAGCCCTTCAGCTAGGAAGTACAATGGGGGTTTGGGGGTCAGCCATCCTTTTTTTGCACACCCTTCCTGTTTAGCTTCCCCAGGTTTCTCTAGGAACTCATTTTTCAGTTTCCTCCCCCCAAGAAAAAAAACTCGTGGTATTTCCGATCCTCTAAAATGGTGGCTGTCTGAACACATGCACTTAATCTAATCCGTTAATGAAAATTCGAATTTGCCTTATCTCTATTTCAATGAGCTTGACACATGTTGCAATGTTTCTTATTTTGAAACAAAGTTTTATATCGGCTGTTTGCTAACTTTTTTTTCAGAACGAAAATAGTATTAGAAACTCTAGAAGATGCAACCATCCTTCAAACAGATAACGATATTCAGAGCTATCGACGAGTTGGTCATCCCGCATACTTATCACCAGAAGCCATTTGTTCAAGCCGCGGAGGCTCTTATTCCGGTTTCAAGGCTGACATTTGGGGGCTTGGAGTTATTATCTACACTGTTCTTATTGGAAGGTGAGTTTAATTGTAGCCATATTTCAATGCCTACGTGCGCTTGTGGAGTCAGTCATAAAAATAAAATTGTCGGATGATTTGGCTCTAGTTACGCCTCATTTTCGTTCGCTCCCCCGCTTGTTTTTTTTGTATGTTTTTTTTTGGCTCTAGGCTCTTTAAACGGACAGCTGTTTTGTAATAGTCTCTGCTACCTCCAGGGGTCGTTTGACCTCTCTTATCGATGCTTGGAACGATCTCCCTCACGAATCGCTGTTATCCTAAACTCACACAGAGGCAATGTTCGCTTGTCTTGATTAAATAAAAAAACAAGTTTTTTTAACTGAAAGTAAGGAACGACGTTAAAACTTAAAACGATCAGAAATTATTCCGTATATGAAAAGGGCTGTCCCCTCCTCAACGCCTCGCTCTTTACGCTAAAGTATTTTATTTAAAAAAAAAAATAGAGTTGGTGAGAAAGTCAAACTTTAGCGTAAAGAGCGAGGCGTTGAGGAGGGGACAGCCCCTTTCATATACGGAATAATTTCTGTTCGTTTTAAGTTTTAACGTCGTTCCTTACTTTCAGTTTAAAAAACCTTATTTTTTTTTATTTAATTTTTGAACGTTTTTGAATTAATGCAGATTTTGATTTTGGCTCACCGAACATGAATAATTACAACAAAATTTTCATGTTAATTTTACTTTTATTTGGTTAAATGGCTTTCTCGAAAGTTGTTTAATTTTCTTTACGAACGTTTTTATTAGTAATAAATATACGTAACTTACGAATTAACTTACGTAACGAACTTCTATATTCATATATTTTTATACGTATATTAGGGGGTTCGCCCCCTAGTCAATACCTTGCTCTTTAAGCTAAAGTTCGAATTTTGTTCCAATTCTTTAAAAATGACCCCTTAATCACAAAGGCCGTTAATTAGAATAAATAGCTCTTATGAATGTACTAACAAATTTTTGGCTTAAAGAGCGAGGTATTGACTAGCAAGTGAACCCAATCATATACATAATATTTTCTGTTCGTTTTTAAGTTTTGATGTTGCTCCTTATTTTCAGTTGAAAAGCTTGTTTTTTTTATTTAATTTCTGATCTTTTTTTAAATAATGCTGGGAAATCCGGCGCCCCCTTCATAGCAATGTCCCTCCCCCATGAAAACTTCCATCATGGAAAGATCCTCCCACATAACCCCCGACCCACCCCCACTACCAGAAAAATCCCCCCTGAAAACGTCTGTATACTTCCCAATAACCAATACTATATGTTAACATTGGGTAAAGTTCATAACTTTCAGCCCTTTCCCCGGGGACTTCGGGGGATTAAGCCATCCTAAAAGACATAGTTATCATATTTTCGACCATGCTGAACAAAATGGCTATCTCAAAATTTTGATCGGGTGACTTTGGGAAAAAAAATTTGCGTGGGAGGGGGCCTAATTTCCCTCCATTTTTTTTGGTCACTTAAAAAGGGCACTAGAACTTTTAATTTCCGTTCCAATGAGCCCTCCCACGATATTCTAGGACCACTGGGTCGATACGATCACCCCTGGGAAAAAAAACAAAAAAAAAATAAAATAAATAAACACGCATCCGTGATCTTTCTTCTGGCAAAAAATGCAAATTCCACATTTTTGTAGATAGGTGTTTGAAACCTCTATAGTAGGGTTCTCTGATACGCTGAATATGATGGTGTGATTTTCATTAAGGTTCTATAACTTTTAGGGGGTCTTTCCCCCCTTTTTTCTAGAATCAGACAATTTTTTTCAGGCGTGTAGCTTTTGATGGGTAAGACTAAACTTGATGAAACTTATATATTTGAAATCAACATTAAAATTTGATTCCTTTGATGTAGCTATTGGTATCAAAATTCCGTTTTTTAGAGTTTCGGTTACCAATGAGCCGGGTCGCTCCTTACTTACAGTTCGTTACCACGAACTGTTTGATAATTGAGTTGCCGAGTTTGGCTAGAATTTTTGTGACTTTTTTTTCGCTCGATAGTTCCATAGGTGACAATTCTTAATTTCTTTCTATTTATTAATTTTTTTGCTTGGCAGAACTGCACAAAATTAAAATGCATTATAGCCGGGGGGGGGGAGGAATTGACAGATCCGTATTTATATGAGTAAAACTGTGGCCAATCCAAGGCCAATTGAGGCAATTGACGAATATTGCCTATCGCAACATTTTTTTTTTTCGTATTCAAACTTGGGTTAGAGCTCCAAAGAGGGCATACAAGTGAAAAGTACAGTTTTAGGAGAAGACTCGTACAGTATCCGGTCTTTCCTAGATGCAATTTTGTACTGCGGACTATGTACTGCCTACTAACTTGATGTAACTTCTTCTCCCCTTTATTTTTTAGATTTTCAAAAATATGCTCTTCACTTAAGTGTTGAATGCTCTTGATTTTAGTCTCATTTTGTTGTGATTTACAAAAAAAAAAAAAAAAAAAAAATCTAAAAAATTACAAGTGTAAGATAAATCATGGAACATATCTCAGTGTAGATTTCAAATATTTTGGGTGATCTCCAAAAACACTCATGATGTTAAAAGCCAAATCCTTGATGCCAGAAAATCAGTCTTGCAAGGTTTGTGCCTCTTTTTTCACCTGTTCTTCGGAAAGAAAGATATGTAATCCAAATTTTAGATTATTTTCTACTTTGAAGAAGGGTACGGTAGTAAACTTTCTGTTCACCACTGTTTACTAGTTTTTTTTTTTTATCATTTCGTAGAAAATATGAATAAGGTTGCTAATCGAAAAGAGAAAAAAACAACACACTAGCTGTTATGCCTCCTTGTAATCACCCGAATGAAGTTAATTAAAAAAAAAAAAAAAAAAAAAAAAAAAAAAAAAAAAAAAAAAAAAAGTAAAATACTACAGGTTTCGCCTTTATTTTTGTTGCTACATCCTTCTGTTAAATCAGGTTTTAATCTTTAACTAGTAACAGCATCGTTTTTTTTCAAACCCTGTTTGACTTCCAGACTAGTATTTTTTTTTTTTAGGAAGTTAAATAAATGTCATTGTCAAAAGAAAAAATTAATGATTCTGATCGTTTCAGTCTGTCAAATCCTAATAGTACACTTCCATGAAATTGGCACAAACTGGTTGGCTTGATACTTTGTCCTGTTTTCTTAGAATCGTAAACCAAAACTAAAGACCAGCTCTTTTTTGTTAGTCGACACGTGTATGCCACAAGGATAGGGGAGTGTTTCTTATTCTCTCTTACCATTTATTTGTCCACGAGTTTGGATAGCACCAGGAATATGTATTAACTGTTATGTCCTTTTCAGGTATCCGTTCAACGACCAAAATCCTTTAGCCCTTTTTTCAAAAATTTTGCAGGGGCACTACTACCTGCCTGATGACCTGTCGTCTCATGCCAAATGCATGATTCGGAATTTACTTCGCAAAGACCCTCTTGAACGACTGACTGCGGAAGACCTTCTTGCCCATCCATGGTTTGCTGAAAGTGAGGATATTATTGATAAAACAGGCAGTGTGGAAGTTTTTGCTGACATTAATAATGATCAGATTGTTCCAAGTGCTAATTAGATTTTATCTCTCGTTTATGATTGTTCTGCCGGATTCGTTGCTTTGAGCTGTCTTAAAATATTGAATTTTAACTGTTCTTGTGGTTTCAGGGAAGTGTTTTACTCGCTTTTCTATCAGCTACTTTCTGTACCCCACAATTTGGTTTCAATTACACTTGAAAAATATTTTTTCTTCTATTATTCAATCTCTTGCCTTTTCTGTGTTCCCTGTCAACGTAATTATTAAATGTAATTTTTTCATTCTCTTCTCTCGTCATTTATAAACAAATCTGAATAATTAAACAAATTTTCAGCGTCATTAAGCAAATAGTCATGTAATGTTCAAAACCAAAGAGCGTATCTCACATTTTCGTAATTTACGGGAGAGCGAAAACAACGCTTTAAATTTTTCCGTTTTTGAAGATTTAAAGGGAAAAAACCATTGGTAATGACTGCTGTTCGATAAAATGGTTTCATTTTTAAGATGAATCTATATTATCAACCATCTTTGGTAATCTTAGACTCATGCTTTGGCCCCATCAGGACTGGTTTCCTTCCCCTCTTGTGGAGTAAATACGTCTGCAATTCTTACTTATTGATTAAAAAGAACACATAGAAACTGAAATTGAAAACTGATTCATTTGCTACTGATGTGATGTTTCAGATTTTAGAGCGTGCTGCAGAGAACTGATTAAAGGGTTACAAAATTCTTTTATGGGAAAAAAATGTCATATGCGCTATTTGGTTTTGGGGATCATGGCATCCACCCTTTACTGAAAGCATACCCCTAACTTTGACTTTATGTATTGATGCGAGAAAAGAGATATTTGCTGTGAAAAATTCAGCTATGAGAAAATAAATAATAAACTGGAATAAGTATATCTGTTCTTCCTTTACAAGCTCAATTCATGAAAATGTAGTTCATGAAATGAAGTTTAGCTTTGGAGTTTACTTTTTGTTCTTGTTTTTTTTAAGAGGTAGCAAACTTGAGTAAAAGGCTTCTGTTTGTTTTTTTAAGAGGTAGCAAAAACTTTGAGTAAAAGGCTTCTAAACCTTCAATAATGACGAGCCTCAAAAGCATAACTGTACCTGATGCATTTCTATTTGTGTATTTGTATGTTTCGTATTTTCTTGCACCATATTTTTTTTTTCTGTCCCTGGTACATCTGTAACTAGAGCTAATAGTTTTTTAGCCGAGGAAAGAAATCTATACGATCTTTCCTTCAAAATTTGAAATTCACATACATCATACCCCATCAACCCCCCCCCCCCCCATACGAGAATAGTTGGACTTCCTTGAAATTGGAATTTTGGCCAAAACCCCTATCTGGGCGTAATAACTACATGGGATGCTTTCATTAAAAGGGAGATAGATTTTCTGTTCACTGTACTTTTCACATCTTTGCTTTGAAAAACACGTCGATATAATTCGCTATTTTGTGTGTTTATGAGAAAATATTTGCCTTAAAAACTCTGTCGTCCTATTCTTTCGTATAATCCGGTTGTTTGGTCTTCCACTTTGATGATTTGTTAGGAATATGTAAGATGAATAGATGTGTCTATGAATGCCAGATTCTTGTATTTGCACATCAATGTTTAAATCTCAAATTACTGTAAGTTACTCGTTTATGATAATACAACCAGTCAAAGCAAGCTTTTAGTGTAAAATCGGTGGAAGGAAAGAAATTGTTGTTTCACGTTGCCATTTTATGCATGTCTACCATCTAGCCAAGCTTATTGGGAAGGTGTGTGTGGGGGACGGTGGCTCTCCATATTTGACGCCCATCATTTCGTTCCTGAGGGGATCCACGAGGGTAGTAAAACTGCAAAAATATTTATTTGGTTTGTTAAATATAGCACAATGCGAAAAAAATGCAAATTATCTAAATGCATTGATCTATGAGGGCTAATTTTAATTCAAGTGACTTCGAAGCTAGATTTATAAACCACATATAACATACCTCAAAAAAGATGCGCCAAGAAGTTAAATTGGTGGACTTAATCACAATGGGAAAAAAATTGGTGAATCTTTTCTTGTATCTTGATTTTTGTGAGATCCAAACCCTGCACGTTCGTAGCAAGGGGGGGGGGGGGACTTTGGAACCACCCTCTCAAAATAATAAATTTTCCCAGACTCTTGACACTTCTCATTCAAATTATTAAATATTTTTTTCATAATTATTCTGATTGGGTCCCCAGACAAAGATAACTCTTGTGTACATGCCTGCTCCAAGCGGCTTGTTTCAACTTGTAATAGGTTCCTTATTTACTAAATGTCGATTGAAGAGGGGTTTAGGTGATTGTTGAGGGGGTCTAGTCCCCTTAATAAACTTTTTTGATTTGTCACTGCAGGGCTGAGAGAGGGATGCTAGGTGAGTTTTTCCTTTCGTGATTTCTTTTTTAGTGAAACAGTATCACTTTGTTCCTTCTAGATTTATAGTGCGATATTTTTTTTGACTACTTTATTGAAGAAATTAGAATAGAAGCATCATGAAACTAACACTGTCTCTACTCTTTTAAATTTAGAAGATGATAGACTGGTTCTCTTTTCTTTGTTTCTTTTTTTCCGTTATTTTTTATCTAGAATCAGGAGAGATGACGCCAAAGATCTAGCTTTACCGCATTGTTCGAGTTTCTTATTTAAGATGTTTCGTACCTTTTATAAATAAATATTACTGGAAGTACTAACTTGTCGATACGTTTAAGACTTGTTTTCTTCTTTTTTTATTCTTTTGTTTATATTAGAATGATTGGAAAACATAATTGACTTATAAGACAGATTAAAATAAATTAAAATAGTAAACAACAATAAATGGGAATTTGTCGATCTTCGTCTTGTAGAATCGTTCAGGTTGTTAGTTTTTCTTTGCCTATAGTGTAAATGGAAGGGATACCACCAGATGGCTAATTTGACAGTATATATATATATATATACAAATCTTTAAATTAGCCAATCGCCAACCAGAATTTTTTAGCCTAGGAGTCTAGCTGGACATAAGGAAACATATTAAGAAAACAGTTCTTACTCCATAATATGCAGAATAATCCTAGTTAACACATTTTGCAGGGGGAGAGCCTTTATCTTCACTTCTTTCCTTGTTTTTCCAGTTTTTCTAAGAAATTCATGAATTTCTTAGAACCTATATATTCACAGAATATATACCCCCACCTCCCTAATGTGCAAATATATACCTAGAATTGTGTCTTCAATCTAAATATAACATCCATTTGAATCACAAATGAACTTTACTCCCACATTAGACATGTGGTGGATGTCCTAAATGGAAGATTCAGTGTTAATGTGAACCAAGTCCGAAAAGTGACTGTCAACGTATGAGGCTCTACAATGAACTGAATACAGCTGAAGCCCTTAGTATAGTTTGTAATTTTTAAAGAACAAATACCCGTAGCAGCTTGGGCTTTGAAGGGGTAAGTGAGCATGCTCCATCCCCAGCCAGGTTGCCACAAAAAAAAAATTCAAGATATAAAAAACATTCAAGGCGGATGGATGAAGGGATGATGAGTATCTATCAACAAGTGAAAATGCCATCATTTTTTATACAATCTTGAAAAAGGCTTATGCCAGCTTTGCCTTTCACTCAGACTATCTGTCTTGGCTTTTTCTTCAATTAGCCATGGCTTGATAGCAGCTTGATTTTGATTCGAAAATCAACGAAATCAAGAATTTGACTAATAACCGCTTTGAATTAAAATCGTTGCCATCAAACCATGGCTAATGGCTTGATCGGCTGCAAAGCGTAGCCTATTAGTCTATTTAAAACCTCCCTCTTTACACCCTCCCAAGAAGTTCCCATTTCTCTTAAATCTTTCCTTACGGCATCCTCCCATCACGACCTGCTGATCGTTTGGCCCTAGGCGGTTGGCCGACAAGGGCTCATCCTTTTTCTCATTATAGCCCTAGAAGTCAGAACTGAACCACATTTTTCGTCTAACCTACTGTCTGAGATACGGTCAGTCAGTTGGGTACCCAAACTATCCCTTGGCAATTTTTTCTGGAAAAGATCTAGCAAATCCACCCTTTTTTCGGAGTGCCCATGCTTCAGAACCATACTTGACCACTGTCATCACTGTAGCTTCCAGTATTCTAATCTTGGATCGCAGGCTTGTCTTCCTATTCTTATAAACATGTTTTAATTGTGAAAAAATCACCCTGGGCCTTTGTTATTCTACTTTTGACATCTTAAATGCACCCGCCGTCTTTACTAATAATACTACCTAGATAAGCGAAGCTGTCCACTTGATCGATCTTCTCATTACCCAATATTATCTCTTCTCCTTCACTTATTGCTAATCTCAGCGACTTAATTTTTTTTACATTGATTTCCAAACCTATTCTTGTACCCTGAACTCGCACAACATCCAAAAATTCATTCATTTTGCTAACATTTTCATGAAAGATGCTTAAATCATCACTATAATCTAAGTCCATGAGATTTTTACTTCTTCACTTGATTCAGTGTTCTTCCATTGCCTTTGCAGTGCTCCTTAGGACAAAATCCATCAAAATGACCCATGTAAAAGGAGATAGAACGGAACCCTACTTAACTCATGATTCAATACGAAACCAGCTATTAACCTCATTCCAACCTTAACCGCAGCAATGTTATTTTTGTACATAGCATTAATGACTTCAATGTATTTACCTGGTGAACCATACAAGGATGGGACATTCGCTGAAGCTCTTCTATCAGCTGAATCAAACACTTGCTCATAATCTATAAGGCTGGGGACTAAAGGCGTTTGATGACCCAGGCACTTCTCAATTGTTAACCTAAGAGTGAAAATTTGATCGACACATCCTCTACCTTTTTCCAAAACCGCACTGTTCTTCTCATACAGCTTGGTCTACAACATCTCTCAGTCTAAGAAGTATCATATTACTAAGTAATTTTCTACCTAGTGAGACCAGATTAATGCCTCGATAATTACCACACTCACTCTTATCACCTTTCATATACTGTGGTTTAATTAAGGTTTTCCTAAAATCGCTAGGTACTCCCCCCCCCCCTTTTTTTCAAAAAATCATATTCATAATCTTCAGTAACTAATTTCTAACCTCAGAGCCACCCTATTTAAGAAAGTCATTTACCACACCATTACCACCTGGGACCTAAGTATTTTTTAACCCGGTTATTACTGTCACTAATTTTTCTAAAAAAAATAAATCTTCATTTTTATTCAAAGTGTCGCAAACTTTTTCATTCTTTTCTGTATCTATTGCTGTAGTTGTATCATGTTTAGCACATTCTCAAAATGTCCTGCCCCTCTCTTTAACTCTTCCCTTCTCACTAAATATGGCCCCATTCCTATCTTTAACTGGGACAAGTCCAGATTGATTATTTCCTTTCAATTTATTAACATGTCAGTACAATATTTTACTATTATGCCGTCTGGCTGCATCTTCCAGATCTTTGGCAATTCTATCCATGGCCTCCACTTCACAGGAGTGGATCCAGGATTTTTTTAGGGGGGGGGCAAAATAGGTTGATCCGAAAAAAAAATTTAGGGGGGGGGGGCAAAATAGATTGATCCGATAAACTTGCGTTATGAGCAAGTTTAATTAAAGCAAACTTGAGTTAATTAAGTAAATTACACTGCTTTAGACTACGCTAGGGGGGGGCGCGCTCCCCCTTGGATCCGCCGCTGCCACTTCACACCTCCTTAGTTCACAGTTTAATGCTTTCTCTACTTTCTTTACTTACCTCTTTTGTTCATAAGGTCCATCATTCAAATAATTCTTGCACAACCCCTCCTCTCTATTAAACATAAAGCATTTTCACTAATATTTGTAGCCGTGTTTCTAACTTTCTTCCCTATGAAACCATCAGCAACTTCACAAATTATTTTCCAAAAAATTATTCAATCCATCCTCTACATTTACAAATTTTAAACTCTCTAGCCTAGTATTCATCTGTTCCTGGTTGTGTCTACAACGTCATAACTTCCCGGAAGGTAGTTACCCTTCCTAAATTTCAGCTTTAAATGAACTCTAAGAAAACAAACGGATGGGCTTATCTTTATCTCTAAGTGAAAAAAAAAAAAAAAAAAAAAAATAGCCGTAATGCCCATACGCAATTATCATTAAAAGTTTGTTACCCCTGAAAGTAAGGGAAAGAACTAAGTTAAACTAATCAGTTCATCAGAGCCAATGCAATAGTGTTGGCACTATCTATCAACGCTTCTCGCGTAAATCAATTTATTAATCATTTATTCAGTTTGTTCTCGACCTCTTTTTATAGAACGATTAGTCGTAGAAATTTGAGTGGGGGCTCATTCTATAGTAACTTGAGAGTTCTAGTGTCTTCTTTTTAAAAGTTCAAAGGGCAATCAGGCCCTCTTTTGGCCCCATATTCCTCGGAGACTTGGCGAAATTTTTTAGGATGGACTAAGAATGGTCAAAAGATTAAAAAAAAAAAAAATATTCTCCCAGGGTGTTCACGACCTACAGCCCCAAGGGTAAGAATCCCAGATTATGTAGGTGCCCATTCTTCAGAGATGCATGTGAGTCAACGATTGGCGATGGTGTGAGTAAAGATCGGTATGTCTCCCCTTCACTATTTTTTCCGGTCGCTTTCTTTAATCAGATGGTCGTAGAAGCTTGAAGTGGGCTTGTTTTAGTTCTAGCGAGATTTGAAGCGTCGGAGGGTAATCAGCCCCTCTTTAATACTCTCTTTGCCTCTGTGCGCCCCTTTAACCTTCAATAGAATCAAATCAAAATCCTTATATTGGCATTCCGTTCAAAATAGTTATAAGGCTAAATTGGAGTTTGGATAGGATATTTTTTGCTCAGCCGCAAGGCTGTGAATTATACGGACAGATATATTCTCTATGGATACATTTTGGTAGAAGAGATGGGTATGTCATAAGGTGTTGAAACTGGAATCTTGCAAGAATTTGAATGTATATTATGGAGGTAGAATTTGAACCCTGGACCCCTCCTCTGTACCACCAACTTTTTAGCAAAACAGATAGAAGCGTTTTCCTTTGTTTAAACTGGGGACATAGAAAGCTTTTCAATCTCAGTGCCAACATGAGCCATGGCTTAGCTGCGGCTTGACTCGTTGCAAAAGCGAGCTAAGTCCTGAACAGGTGCAAAAGCGAGCTAGGTCCTGAATGGGCGCAAAATGAGCTAAGTTTTGAGTCAATGAAAGTCCTGACTCAGCTTAATTAAAAGGAATTTTAATCTGTGTGCTAAAACGAAGTCCAAACTGCCCACTGACTCGGTGCCAAATGAGGTAACCCTTGACTCCATGCCGAGCAAGGTGTGTCTTGACTGAGTGCAAAACAAGCTAAGCCTGATTTTGTGGAAAAACAGGCTAAATCCTGACTCGGTTTTAAACCTATCTATGTCCTGGCTCGGTCAAAGAACGAGCTAAATCGTGACCCAGTGCCGTACCAAGCAAGGCCGTACCCAGGGGGAGGGGGTTTGGAGGTTTGACCCTCCCGCCTCCCGAAATGTTTGTCTGACTCGTAAAAACGTAACAGAAATGGATATAAACAAATTATTCATGCGTTTTTTGAGGTTTTTTTTGTGTAACGTGTTGACGAGGGGACGAACCCCCTCATATACATAATAATTTCGGTTCGTTTTAAGTTTTAATGTTGTTCCTTACTTTCAGTAGAGAAAACTTGTTTATTAATTTAATTTCTGATAGTTGTTTAAATAATGGTGGGAAAACCCGGCGCCCCTTCATGGAATTTTGAGTCTAGCATGTAAATCAACTGGGCACTTATAATTAACCTTCGGAAAAACATCATCTACCCCCGTATCAAAATCCCTGTGAAGTACCCCTAATCCCAAATCCGAAGCACCAAATAGATTATTTTCAAGCCAATCCAAACGATCGTTACGAACGATTGCCTTTTTTATAAATATATATATATATATATATATATATATATATATATATATATATATATATATATATATATATATATATATATATATATATATATATATATATATATATATATATATATATATATATATATATATATATATATATATATATATATATATAAAGAAAAGAAAATTAGGGTAGTTGCAGCCAAACCTAAACAACTGAATAACTCACTGTACCTAGGAGGGTCCGTGGTCCCGCATCTAGCGTAAGTGAAGCTCCAGAAAAAAACAGAAAATAGCCTAAAAATAATTAGAAACATATTAATAAAATGGTATAAATAAACAAACGAATACAGAAAAAGTGAAAAAATTCTCACTAACACTAGCCTGTCACATTACAGGCTTACTGTTTTCATTACTGAATTCCAGAAAGTAATAATTGAGGAAAACACAATACTCTACAGGTGTCTACCACTTACCCATTCTAAATTTTAACAAAAACTAAATAAATGATAAAAAAAATAAAAACAATGGAACAACTTTTCTTTTCTTTCCCATAAACTCAAATACAAAAAAAAAACAAAACAATATCTAAACAAAATCTTAATTCACCATTCATGATATAGCCATCTAATGGTCACATAACTCAGGGATAGGCTCATCGTAACCAAATTTCGCCGCCACACCACAACGGTCGATCTGTATATACGGTGGAACTGTATTAGAAACCGATGATGTAACTCCAATAGCATTTAGTCTAGATTTCTTTACATACAACTTCTTCCGAGCTTCACGAACTAATACTGGTGCATCATCGCTAACAAATACATTTCTATGGTGTCCAATAACTTATCTTTTTAATTTATTCTGTTCTTAAGCACGCTGACCTTCGCATCTCGAGAACCAAAATCAAGTTTAAAATACTGTTGCTCCTTACGGATATTACCAACAACTCGGAACCGCGGGACCATGGACAGACCTAGACCCTCCAAACACAACTGGTCAAAAAACGATTCGGCTTGTGTGGTATTTTCACAGGGAGCATTCCAAACGATAAGATTGTTCTCTGTATGTCGATACTCAGATGCCATAAGCCGACGAGACAGATCTGCACGCCCAATTTCATACTTTTTCGTTTCACTAGTCATAATTGACATTTGATTTCTTAAGCTTTCAACATCAGGTTCAAAGTGTGTAAAACGCAAACCCGTATTGTTAACTTCTGATTTTAGCACGGACTGTGAATTCTCCACTGATACCATACGATTTTCTAACACTTTTATGCTATCGTTTATAGAGTCCAGTTTTTTACCATTTTCAGTAAGTATTGTTAGCATCTTAGCAAAATCGTCCGCCAGAGTCTTCAGTGAAGCGACATCGCTATTCCGTTCGGATGAAATGGTCGAATTCAACAAACTGTTCTCAACAGACTGAGATCCTTCTTGGACGGTTTTTAGCAATCTTCCTTTTTCGCCCCATGGCAAGTGCAAATAAAATAAAATATATAATATCTCAATAATCTCTCTCTTACGACTTGATGATAATGCTGCAAGTGAAGCCGGATATGGTTGTAGCTCATACTTCAGTAGCTCACAGAGGGACGAAGTTTTGTGTTGAATTTGCAAGATGCAGAGCTCGTTTAAGCAGCTCAGTTTCCCAAAATCTTTTTTTTTTTTGGCAACAGAGGCGAAAGTTTGAACTATGCCAACCTTTACTTTCGTGGATATCCCTTCTAAATATGAGCTCATGGCTTCGAAGCCAATGTCTCGAAAGATCAGTAGACTATTTGCTACGCCTTCTGGAGCTATATCCCTGTCATAAAGTTGTACAGCTCTGTATTCGTCGTCTTGAATGGGTTTCCGAGCAGCTCAACCAAGTTCATAACCCGATTTCTGCCTTTTATTGTCAGATTCGTAAACGCAGTGGTATCTTCATGATGCTTCTTTGCCTCGTCATCCATATTCAGGTTTGCTTTCAGCGTTCTGGTGACTGCTGTGCGAAAGGGAAGAGTAGCCAGATATCGATCCCTGGTATTTTCATTCGTTGTCGCACCAACGATGCCAGAAACTCCTCAATGACCTTTGATGTCCAGATTAACGATCGACTCTAAAGCCAGATCGCATCCAATGCTGCAAAACGGCTTGGTTGTTTTCCTAACAACAAAATTGCCACTTACAAACTCTGTGAACTTCTGGTGCTTTTTCTTGAAAGCGTAGTACTTCTTGTAGGTAGTTAAGCGCGGCTGCGGCGTATTTATGGTTTCCAGATGCGAAAAAAATTGGAATCATCTCTTTTGGGGCGTTTAATTGTGATCCCCAGTCCGCAGCTCTTTAAGCATAAAGATAGTCGTTTCCGGTACGGATAAGATCTAAATAGTTGATCCAGAGGCTATGATTCATTATGGCAGATCTGGACTGGTTGTACTTTGAGAAAAAAGGAGCAATGCTGTTTAACGCATCACCTATCTGTTTACATGAGTAGTGGGGGCCCTGAGGTTTCAAGCGATCAGTACCCCGGAATACAAGCGGTCAGACACGGAATTGACATATGAATACAAGCGGCGCCTTATGTTGATGCTTTTTGGTTATGTTGTTTGATGGTTATATTGTTTGTTGGTTATGTTGATAAGGTTTGATGGTTATGTTATGTTGTTTGTTGGTTATGTTATTCTATGTTGTTTGTTGGATATGTTATGTTGATCTTGTTTGTTGGTTATGTTGATGTTGTTTGATATTGTTTGATCTTTGCTGGTTATGTTGCTTTGTTATGTTGTTTGATGTTTGTTGGTTATGTTCATGTTTTTTTGGGTATGTTGTTTGTTGATTATGTTGTTTGTTGGTTATGTTGATGTTGTTTGTTGGTTATGTTGATGTTGTTTGTTGGTTATGTTGATGTTGTTTGTTGTTTGCTGGTTATGTTGTTATATTACCTTGTTTGTTATGTTGGTTATGTTGATGTTTTTTTGGTTATGTTGTCTGTTGTTTATGATGATTGATGGTTATGTTGTTTTGTTGATGGTTATGTGGTTTGATGTTATGTTATGTTGATGTTATGCTACGTTTTATGTTATGTTGATGTTGTTTGATGTTTATTTTTGGTTATTTTATGTTGGTGTTGTTTCATGGTTATTTTGTTTCTTGGTTATGTTTGTTGGTTGTGTTGTTTGATCGTTATGTTGTTATGTTTGATGGTTATGTTGTTTGATGGTTATTGTTGGCTATGTTATGTTGATGTTGTTTCATGGTTATGTTATGTTTGTTGGTTATGAGTGTTATGTTGATGTTGTTTCATGGTTATGTTTTGTTGATGGTTATGTGGTGTGATGTTATGTTATGTTGATGTTATGTTATGTTGTTATGTTATGTTGATGTATATTAATTATTGATGGTTATGTTATGTTGATGTTGTTTCTTAGCTATGTTATATTTGTTGGTTATGACTGTTAGGCTGATGTTGTTTTCATGGTTATGTTGTTCGATGGTTATGTTGTTACGTTGATGGTTATGTGGTTTGATGTTTGTTGGCTATGTTTGTTGGTTATGAGTTTTCTGTTGATGTTGTTTGTTGGTTATGTTGCTTTATGTTTGTTGGTTATGTTGTTTCTTGGTTATGTTGATGTTTGTTTGTTATGTTTGCAGGATATATTTGAAATAAATGATGTTACTAGGCAAATTCATGTCTAGACATGTTCCCAGATGGTAGAAGTCCCCCGCAAGGCTTTTTCTTGACAAAAACATATCTCCCAGCTAGTAAAACTCCCCGCGTTGTTTCTAGGCAAAATTTCCAGTTGACTGAAATCTCCCGCGATGCTACCATATTCTAAAAATAATCTATTAGAAGCAAGAAGATTTCCCATTTTTCAAGCATGCTAGAATGACGTGTACTGCCAAATTTGGCACGCACTTGGAAAACATCTATTTCCAGAGAAAATAGCTCTCAAGGTACTTTTAGCAATAAAGGGGAAATGTGTGTTTCAAATTACATAAAGACCTATGTATTAGAAGCGCATCACAAGCAGTAAATCTTAAAATCACAGACATTGTAAATAAAAACAAATTGACAAGCAATAAAACACAAGAAAGACAGCTAAAAAACACGACAAAAATAAAAGATGAAAATTTCATATTATCATATACGCAAAAAGAACCACCTATTATAGGTAACCGAGACTTCTAGCCTGCAACCCTGAAGGGTAAGGGAGGGGGGAGTGATATTAGACATGGGTTTGAAGGGGTAAGGTTGATATTAGATTCCATTTAAGATATATTAAGAGCTCGTAAGGAAAATACACATTTCATTGAGTACCTGTTAGAATTTAATCTCTTCCATGGAAAAAATTCCTTAATGTCCCCATCCTAAATTTTAAGCTGTAGTTCATCCCACAATGACATTACGCGACCCCCCCCCCCCAACCCTAACAAGACTTTCTTCAGGCATTTTCTAATAAAAATTATGATTTGAAATCCTGCGATTCAAGTTTCTGCAACCCAAGCCTATCATGATGCCCCGCAAAAACACTCCACACTGCCTTGGTATTTCATCCATGTGACACCACCCCCCCCTCCCTTGGTGAGCTGATATTAGATGCAAATTTAAGACATATTAAGAGCTTACAAGGAAATACCCCTTTTTCATTAAGATATATTTATGAATATTGAAAAATATCCTAACAATAGATTCCACCCTACACCTAGAATTCATTTTCAGAGGGAGTCGTGATAAAAGACGTAACTTTTTAGGCATTATTGTGGCTTATAAAATATATAAGCAATAACATGCGCAATTTCCGTCTTTGGAGGGAGGGAAGCATGTTTGTCTCTGTCACCAGCTTATCACTGTTTTTAATTTTTTATCGTTACGTAAAGCGGTAATTTTCAAGCGTACATTTATTGTTATCCAGCCTGCATCCGCTAAGGTACCGACCTGCTCGCTGATTGCCTCCGAGGAAGTGTCCCATCCACCGAATGGTTTGCCTCAACCCTGACGCAACTCAGGGCAAAATTTTTCAGCAAAAATATGAGGGAGGGGTCATAATATACACAAAAAGAACCGTGTATTATAGAAAACCAGGGCTTCTAGCCTGCATCCCAAAGGGTAGGGGAGAGGGGAGTGATATTAGATGGAATTTAAAACATTAAATAACTTTTAAGGAAATACCCCTTTTTCATTATAATAAATTCATGGATATTTCACAATATCCTAACAATATTTTCCAGCTCCCACCTAGTAGCCTTCATTTTCAGAGGGCGCCGTGATAATAGATATAGTTTCTTATGCATTAATGAGGCTTATAAAAAATAAAGAAAATCATACCTAATTTAAGGAAAGACGAAGGGAGAGAGGACTCCAGGGGAGGGGGAACCGTCCTTGAGGAGAGGGGGGCCGTTTTTTTCCGTCAACAGCTCATCACTGTTTTTTTATCGTTATGCAAAGCGGTAATTTTCAAGCGTACACTTATTTTTATCCAGCCTCCATCCACTAAGGTACCGACCTGCTCGCTGGTCACCTCCAAGGAAATTTCAAGTCCACCGACCAGTTTGTCCCAGCCCGACACACCCACAGGTGGTGTTTTTCAGCAAATATATAAAAAACACGCAAATGGTGGAAATTCTTGTTCCCGCTCTTTCCGTGCGCTGTGGGGGAGTTTGGTCAGTGTCGTCTCATTCCAGAGACGGAATCCGACCATCCCACGTGATGCAGGGGACTTTGCTCAATGTTGACTCACTCCGAGGGGGCAAAATCATGGCTTCAGCTAGAGACGATAAAGGAGGTAAAACAATAATATTGCTCGAGATAACATAAAAAGTAGCAATAATATGGAAGTTATCACAGAATTTCTAGGATAAGACCACCTCTAAAGTCACATCATCCCAGTTTCTAGCACTCAGCTAGCAAGATTCGCGCACAGGCAAGATCCCTGCCCTGGCAAAATTCCTGCCATTGGCACATTGTTTTTTCTGGAAGATCTCCAGGATTTCCAGTGATCAGGTCTAATATGAATGACGCAAGTGTATCTCACAAACTAGATTAAAAGGACACCTTGGGACAATCAACAACCTTCCACACCCCCGAGCCCGGTACATACGCGGATGGTGCGTATTAACAGAGGTGCATGTCTTAAGAAAAGATATGGAATACACTGCCTTTCTGGGCTTAATATTTCATAGCGATAAGATCCATTCATTTCTCACATGATGCTTTGTAAGAGCGTTAGAGAATGTGATTTTTTTTCCTGGAATACCAACCATTCTTGAGTTTAATGTTTCTTGACACTAACAAATCTTCTCTTCAAAGTAACAACATTCTTCCTTAATACTAACAAAATTTTTACTGAACACTAACAGATTTTCTCTTTGAAGCATCGATTTTTTCCTTAATACTAACAAACTTTTGCTTAACACTAACAGATTTTCTCTTCGAAGTAACATTTTTCGTCTCTGATAACATGTTTTCTGCTTGAAGTAGCAAGTTTTCTGCCAAAGATACCAAATTTCTCTTAGAAGTAACAATATTTCGTTATGATGACAACTTATCTGCTAGAACTAACAAACTTTCTGTCAAACATATATAATTTTTCTTAGAAGTAGCAATTTTTCGTTATGATAACAAGTTTTCTGCCAGAAGTAGCAAGTTTTTCCTTAACACTAACAAATTTTCCCTTCGAAGTATCAACTCTTTTCCTTATACTACAAACATTTACTTAAACACTCAAATTTCTCTTAGAAGTAACATTTTTTCATCAGTGGTAACACGTTTTCTGTTCAAACTAGCAACTTTTCTGACAGAGATACCATTTTTTTTCTCTTTAGAAGTATCAATTTTTTATTATGACAACAACTTTTCTGTCAGAAGTAGCAAGTTTTTCTTAACACTAACAAATTGTTTCATCGAGGTAACAACATTCTTTCTTTTTACTAACAAACTTTTACTTAACACTAACAGATTTTCTCTTGGAAGCATCAACTTTTTTCCCTTAATACTAACAATATTTCTCTTAACACGCTCAAATTTTTCTTAGAAATAACATTTTTCGTTAGGATAACAAGTTTTCTGCGAGAAGTAGCAAGTTTTCCTTAACACTAACAAATTTTCCCTTCGAATCATCAACTTTATTTCCTTAATACTAACATACTTTTGCTTAACACACTCAAATTTCTCTTAGAAATAATATTTTTCGTCAGTGATATTACGTTTTCTGTTCGAACTATTAAGTTTTCTGTCAAAGATACCAAATTTTTCTTAGAAGTAACAATTTTTTGATTATGATGACAACTTTTCTGCTAGAAATAACAAGTTTTCCTTAACACTAACAAATCTTCTCTTCAAAGTAACAACATTCTTCCTTAATATAACAAAATTTTAATTAACACTAACAGATTTTCTCTTTGAAGCATCAATTTTTCCTTAATACTAACAAACTTCTGCTTAACACTAACAGATTTTCTCTTCGAAGTAACATTTTTCGTCAGTGGTAACATGTTTTTCTGCTTGAACTAGCAAATTTTCTGCCAAAGATACCAAATTTCTCTTAGAAGTAACAATTTTTCATTATGGTGACAACTTATCTGCTAGAAGTAACAAACTTTCTGTCAAACATACACAATTTCTCTTAAAAGTACCAATTTTTCGTTATGATGATAACTTATCTGCTAGAACTAACAAACTTTCTGTCAAGCATATACAATTTTTCGTTATGATAACAAGTTTTCTGCCAGAAGTAGCAAGTTCTCCTTAACACTAACAAATTTTCCCTTCGAAGTATCAATTTTGTTCCTTAATACTAACAAACATTTACTTAAAAACTCAAATTTCTCTTAGAAGTAACATTTTTTTCATCAGTGATAAGACGTTTTTCTGCTTGACTAGCAAGTTTTCTGTCAAAGATAACCAATTTGTTTTCTTGGAAGTAACAATTTTTTGTTATGTTAACAAGTTTTCTGCCAGAAGCAGTAAGTTTTGCTTAACACTAACAAATCTTTTCTTCAAGTGAAACAACTTTTCCCCTTAATACTAACAGACTTTTACTCAACACACTCAAATTTTTTAGAGGTAACAGTTTTTTTCTTAGGAGTAACAAATTTCTTCTAATAGCGCCAAGTTTTCCGTCAAAGGTAACCAATTTCTCATAGAAATAAAAAAATTTTCATCAATGATAACAAGTTATCTGTTAGACGTAACAAGTATTCGGTCAAAGATACCTAATTTTTTCTTAGAAGAAACAGGTTTTTCTTAGAAGTAACAAATTTCTTCTAATAGCACCAAGTTTTCGGTCAAAAGATAACAAATTTCTCATAGAAGTAACAATTTTTCGTCAGTCATTGATAACAAGCTATCTGTTAGAAGGAACAAATTTTCTCTCAAACATATCAAATTTTTCTTAGAAGTAATAATTTTTTTACGTTCAAGCTTTTTTATATTTTTTAAGTTTCTCTTCGTTTAAGTTAGGTTCATCTAACTTAGGTTATCACGAGCGCTCATGATAACCTAAGTTAGATGAACCAAACTTGAACATAGAGAAACCTGACTTTGACAGAAAACTTGTTAAAAAACCTGTTACTTCTAAGAGAAATTTGATGGGGTTAAGTAAAAGTTTGTTAGTATTAAGACAAAGTTGTTACTTCGATGAGAAGATTTGTTAATGTTAAGAATAACTTGCTACTTCTGACAGAAAAATTGTTTATCATAAACAAAAAAAAAATTGTTACTTCCAAGAAAAATTTGTTATATTTGGCGGATAACTTGGTAGTTCACGCAGAAAACGTGTTATCAGTAGCGAAAAATGTTACTTCTAAGAGAAATTTGATAGTATTAGGTAAAAGCTTGTTAGTATTAAGGAACAAAAGTTGATACTTCGAAGAGATGGTTTGTTAGTGTTAAGGAAAACTTGCTACTTCTGGCAGAAAACTTATCATCATAACGGAAAAAAAATTATTACTTCTAAAAAAAAAATTTGGTATGTTTGGGAGAAAACTTGTTACTTCTAACAGATAACTTGTTGTCACTGACGAAAAATTGTTACTTCTATGAGAAATTTGTTATCTTTGACGGAAAACTTGGGTGCTATTAGAAGAAATTTGCTATTTCTAAGAGAAACCTGTTTTTTCTAAGAAAAATTTTGTATCTTTGACCGAAAACTTGTTACGTCTAACAGATAACTTGTTATTATTGATGAAAAATTGTCACTTCTATGAAAAAATTGGTTACCGTTGACGGAAAACTTGGCACTATTAGAAGAAATTTGTTACTTCTATGAGAAATTTGAGTGTGATAAGTAAAAGTTTGCTAGTATTAAGGAAAAATGTTGTTACTTCGAAGAGAAAATTTGTTAGTGTTAAGAAAAAACATGCTACGTCTGACAGAAGACTTGTTATCATAAGCAAAACAAATTGTTACTTCTAAAAAAATTGGTATATTAGACAGAAAACTTGTTACTTCTAGCAGATAACTTGTTATCACTGACGAAAAATTGTTACTTCTATGAGAAATTTGTTGTCCTTGATGGAAAACTTGGTGCTATTAGAAGTAATTTGTTACTGCTAGGAAAAAACCTGTTACTTCTAAGAAAAATTTGGTATCTTTGACAGAAAACTTGTTACTTCTAACAAAAAACTAATTATCATTGACGAAAATTTGTTACTTGTATGAGAAATTTGCTACCTTAACGGAAAACTTGGTGCTATTAGAAAAAATTTGTTACTTCCAAGAAGAATTTGAGTGTGTTAAGTAAAAGATTGTTAGTATTGGGAAAAAAATTGTTACTTTGATGAGAAGATTTGTTACTGTTAAGAATAACTTGCCTCTTCTGACAGAAGACTTGTCATCATAACCAAAAATGGCTACTTCTAAGAACAAGTTGGTATCTTAGAGAGAAAACTTGCTAGTTCAAGCAGAAAACGTGTTATCACTGACGAAAAAATGTTACTTCCAAGAGAAATTTGGATGTGTTAAGTAGAAGTTTGCTAGTATTAAGGAAAAAAGTTGTTACTTCGAAGAGAAGATTTATTACTGTTAAGGATAACTTGCTAGTTCTGGCAGAAAACTTGTTATCATAACGAAAAATTGTTACTTCTAAGAAAAATTGGATATGTTTGACAGAAAAATTGGTACTTCTAACAGATAAGTGGTCATCATAATGAAAAATTGTTACTTCTATGTGAAATGTGTTATCTTTGACGGAAAACATGGTGCTATTAGAAAAATTTTGTTACTGTTAGGAAAAAACTGTTACTTCTAAGAAAAATTGAGTGTGTTAAATAAAAGTTTGTTGGTATTATGGGAAAAAGTTGTGGCTTCGAAGAGAAGATTTGTTAGTTTTAAGGAGAACTTGCTACTTCTGGCAGAAAATTTATTATCATAACGAAAAATTGTTACTTCTAAGAAAACTTGTGTATGTTTGACAGAAGGCTTGTTACTTCTAACAGATAACTTGACATCATAACGGAAAATTGTTAATTCTATGAGAAATTGTCCAGCTTTGACGAAAAACCTGGTACTATTAGAAGAAATTTGTTACTCCTAAGAAAAAAAAATGTTACTTCTAAAAAATTTGAGTGTGTTAAGTAAAAGTGTGTTAGTATTGAGGGAAAAAGCTGTACTAACGAAAAGAAAACTTGGTATCGTAACATTTAAGTAGAAGTTTGCTACTATTAAGGAAAAAATTGATGCCCAAAGAGAAAAATATGTTAGTGTTAAGTAAAATTTTCTTAGTATTAAGGAAGAATGTTGTTACCTTGAAGAGAAGATTTGTTAGTGTTAAGGAAAACTTGTTACTTCTAGCAGATAGGTTGTCATCATAATAAAAAAATTGTTACTTCTAAGAAAAATTTGGTATCTTTTACAGAAAACTTGCTAGTTCGAACAGAAAACGTGTTATCACTGACGAAAAATGTTATTTCTAAGAGAAATTTGAGTGTGTTAAGCAAAGTATGTTAGTATTAAGGAAAAAAAAGTTGATGCTTCGAAGGAAAAATTTGTTAGTGTTAAGGAAAACTTACTTATTCTGGCAGAAAAACTTACTATCATAACGAAAAATTTTATTTCTAAGAAAAATATGAGTGTTAAGTGAAATGATGTTAGTATTAAGGGAAAAAAGTTGATGCTTCCAAGAGAAAATCTGTTAGTGTTAAGTAAAAGTTTGTTAGTAATAAGGAAGAATGCTGTTACTTCGATGAAACAATTTGTTAGCTGTTAGCTGAAGCACGGATTTCACCCCCTCGGAGCGAGTCAACATTGAGCAAAGTCCCCTGCATCACGTGGGATGGTCGGATTCCGTCTCTGGAATGACACGACACAGACCAAACTCCCCCATATTGCACGGGAAGAGCGGGAACAGAATTTCCACCCTTTGAGTGTTTTGGTATTTTTGCTGAAAAATGCCCCCCTGTGGGTGTGTCGGGCTGGGAAAAACCGGTCGGTGGACTGGACACCTCCTCGGAGGTGACCAGCAGGCAGGTCGGTATCTTAGCAGATGGAGGCTGGATAGCAATAAATGTACGCTTGAAAATTACCGCTTTGCGTAACGATAAAAACAATAAACAGAGTTGAGCTGGTGACAGAGAAAAACAGGCTCCTCTCCCTCCAGCAGACGGTCATCCTCCTCCCCTGGAATCCCCCTTCGTCTTTCCTTAAATTACGCATGTTATTGCTTATATATTTTATAAGCCACAATAATGCCTAAAAAATTACGTCTATTATCACGGCACCCTCTGAAAATGAATGATAGGTGAAGGATATTTTTAGGATATTTTGTTAGGATATTTTTTCTAACAAAATATCCTATTGTTAGGATATTTTTCAATATTCATAAATTTATCTTAATGAAAAAGGGATATTTCCTTAAAAGCTGTTAATATGTCTTAAATTTGCACCTAATATCAGTTCACCCAGGGGGGGGGGGATGTCACGTGGGTGAAAATACCATGGCAGTGCAGTGTTGGATCCCTAGTGGGGGCAATGGGGGCGCGTGCCCCGCCTGGCGAAGTCTAAAGTAGTGTAATTTATTTAATTAATTCAAGTTTGCGGTGATTTAACTTGCTCCTAGCGCAAGTTTATCGGATCAACCTATTTTGCGCCCCCCCCCCTATTTTTTTTTTATCAAATCCACCTTTTTCCACCCCCCCCCCCTAAACAAAATCCTGGATCCGCCCCTGTGGTAGTGTAGAGTGTTTAGCGGGGCATCATGATAGGCTTGGGTTGCAGAAACTTGAAGAATCACGGGATTTAAAACCATAATTTTTATTAGAAAATGCCTGAAGAAAGTTTTGTCGGGGTTGTTGGGGTCGGGGGGGGGGGGTCATTTAATTTCATTGTGGGGTGAACTGCAGCTTAAAAGTTAGGGTAGGGACATTGGGGAATTTTTCCCATGGAAGAGATGAAAATCTAACAGGTACTCAGTGAAATTGGTATTTTTCTTAGCAGTTCTTAATATATCTTAAATTGCATCTAATATCAACCTTATCCCTCCAAATCCATGTCTAATATCACTCCCCCCCTCCCCTACCCTCCGGGGTTGCAGGCTAGAAGTCTCGGTTTTCTATAATAGATGGTTCTTTTTGCGTATATGATAATATGATACTTTCATCTTTTATTTTTGTCGTGTATTTTAGCCGTCTTTTTTATATTTTATTGCTTTTCAATTTGTTTTTATTTACAATGTCTGTGCTTTTAAGATTTACTGTTTGTGATGCGTCTCTCATACCTAGGTGTTTACGTAATTTAAACACACATTTTTCTTTTACTGCTAAAAATACCTTGAGAGCAATTGTCTCTGGAAATAGATGTTTTCCAAGTGCGTGCCAAATTTGGCAGTGAACACGTCATTCTAGCATGCTTTAAAAATGGGGAATCTTCTTGCTTTTAATAGATTATTTTTAGAATATGGTAGCATCGCGGGGTATTTCTGCCACCTGGGAATTTCCCCTAGAAACAACGCGGGGGAGTTTTGCTAGCTGGGAGATATGTTTTTGTCCACAAAAAGCATTGCGGGGGACTTCTACCATCTGGGAACATGTCTAGACATGATTTTGCCTAATAGCATCATTTATTTCAAATATATCCTGCAAACATAACAAACAAACATCAACAAACAAACGTCAACATAACCAAGAAACAACATAACCAACAAATAAAACATATTCAAGAAACAAAATAACCAACAAACATCAAACACAAAACCATCAACATAACAACATAACCATGAAACAACATCAACATAACACTCATATCCAACAAACATAACTTAACCAAGAAACAACACAACCAAGAAACAACATCAACATAACATAACCATCAATAATCAACATACATCAACATAACATAACAACCCTGAGGGCTGTGGGGGAGTGTCCTCCTCAAAAATATATTTTCTATCTGGAAATCAACTACGCTGAACAAAATGGCTATCTCAAAATTTTGATTGGATGTGTTTGGGGGAATGATGGGCGTGGGGGGGCTAGTTGCCCTCCAATCACTTTTGACTATTAAATAGGGCACTAGTCACTCCCATTTCCAATCGAATGAGCCCTTCTCGAAGTTTCTACGACAACTCCTTCGATACGAAGTGCCCGGGTGGAGAAAAAACACATTGTGCCCACATCGTTCTTTGCTTAAGCAGCGCTAGCGCGCTGCCTATGACATAGAGGCAGTTATACATTTATGGGTTAGTATGTGAATCCGAAACACAAGGAATACGACTTTATCAGCGCTTATTAGGCGTTTCAGTTACAAATAAGGGAATTCGGAGTTATATTGGAGTTTCGATTAAATGTTGGAAGTAAAAATTTTAACAATTAATGATGATTCCTGGAGCGGATTACTCCCCCCTACTAAATTGCATGACTAAGCTACAACCGATTTGACCTAACTAGCTATAGTGTCAATATTGCTATCAAACAACATCAAAAAAAAAAAACTAAGTCTTATTTTCTTTGTCGAGGATTTATTTTGCATTCAAGAAATTATGTTTACTGTGTCCCTCTTATTCTTCAATGATTCTCTTTCTATCCTATTTGCAGATGAAGAGGTGTATCCATGTCGTTTTTTGAAGGTTTTAAACAGGGGCGTAACTTACTATGGGACAGGGGGGGGGGGGGGCAACTGCTCCCAACTGACTTCATTTCGCCCCTCCCAGCTGAAATTTAGTTTCTGCAAAATAACTTGTCAAAACTAAGATAAGCCTGCATAGTTTAAGCATCCAGAGAAACAGGTCAGTTTTCTTTAGTATATCTTTACCCTTATGGTACTATATGGCTCATTTTGCCTTTTTCACTTGATTTGGGAAAATTGGCTCCAACTTTGCCTCCCCCAGGATTTTGTGAAATTATGCCACTGGTTTTTAAAACAAGAAATTCTAATTTTGAACTAATAGATTTTAGGAATTAAAATAACCTTAAATATGAGGGAAATAAATATGACCTGACCAAATGTAGGGAAACAGGAAGTATAATACATTTTGGTAATTTTACCAAAACTAGGCTGACCTATTTACCTGATGATAAGGTATCAAAGGCAGTATATTTGCATAAATGTTAGTAACATGTTAGGAAGTGTAATGGATCCCTCTTTTTCGTGTTTTTTGCTTATATTAAAAACGAGCATGGATTTATTAAAAAAAAAATTATCAGCTCGAAGTAAAGAGCGAAGATGAAACTTAAAACGAGCAATAGTTTTAAAGTTACTTAATAAATTATAGTTTTTCTTCCACTTTTTTGGGAGAGTGGCTGCGCCCCTTGCCATTCTCAAACGACGCCAATGACTTTCAGGGAATGTTGTGGAAGATGTTGAACTAAATGAAAACACAGTATGTGCAAGCATGTTGCCAAAAGGACGCATCAGCAATATTTCAGGAACAACTAAGGGTATTAAGTTGAGAATTTCAGGGAATATTGAAGGGGATGATGTACTAACCAAAATCCATTATATGCAGGAATGGCTAAGGGTGTTAAGTTGAGACTTTAAGGCCATGTTTGAAGGAATTTAAAAAGAATCCAAAGACATTAGACACCAAGGCAACTATTCAAAGACACCTCAATCGCCTCAAGGCATCTCAGGAAACGGCTGAGGGTATTAAGTTGAAACTTTCAGGACAGGTTGAGAAAGTTTTTAAACTAAACAAAAGTCACTATTTTTGTCCATGTTGTCAAAAGCAGTGGCGGATCCAGGGGGGGGGCGAGGCTCCCCCTCCTAGCTTAGTCTAAAGTAGTGTAATTTACTTAATTAACCCAAGTTTGAGTTAATTAAACTTGCTTTTAACGCAAGTTTATTGGATCAATCTATTTTGCGCGCCCCTCCCCCTAAAGTTCTTTTTATTTGATCAACCTATTTTGCGCTCCCCCCTAAAAAAATCCTGGATCCGCCCCTGGTCAAAAGGGGGCATCTGCAATATCTTAGGAACCACTAAGGTTATTAGGTCAATTCTTTCAGGAATGTTGAGCTAATCAAAAGAAACTACGTGTATCAAGGATGTCAAAAGGGCATCTTTGTATTTTTGAGGAATGGCTATGTGTATTACACTAAAACTTTCATTGTATATTTAGGGGACATTGAACAAAATCAAAAGACACTATATTTATCCATTTTTTCAAAACGGTGTATCTGCAATATCGCAAAAATAGCTAAGGCTATTAAGTGGAAAATTTTCAGGGCCTGTTGAATAAAATCAAAGGAAAAATTTGCATTCAGGTTGTCAAAAGGGTAGATCTAAAATATCTCAATTTGAGATATCACAGATATCTCAAATAAAGACCGTGTCAATTAAAAACGAGCAGAAATTAACTTAAAAAAACTTTTTTCACACAACTAGTTTTTCAAAAAAAGTAAACATCCACATTAAACAAAGACGAGCAGAATTAACGTCAAATAACAATTCAAGCTTAAAATAAACATGAATCACTATTAATATATAAGTGAAACCAAAACGATTAGATATTGTACAATAAATAATTAGTTCAAACTTAAACTAACAGAAACTACCACAAACAGGAGTAGCGCTTTAGTGAAAACAAAATACATCTTAAGCGTTTTCTTCTTTTGACATTGATAAACATTCGGTTACCTAGACCTACATACTTGAACCTCCACCCCCATAATCCCTGGTATAAGTACTAAGATACGCAATTTCCCTATTGCTCACATGTAATATTTGTTACTGGGAAATATACGGATTTTTCTTTCCTTTTTTTTTTGGGGGGGGGGGGGGGTATATTTTTGCGGGGGCGATTTTCCATGAGAGAGTTCTCCATGGGTATGAAGGTTTCCGGTGGAATTTTCCAGCATCAATCTTAAAAGGGGAAAGCGATATCCTGGCATTGTTTGAAAAACGATAAGAAATTAGATAAAAAAAACAAGTTTTTTTCCAACTGAAAGTAAGGAGCGACATTAAACCTTAAAACGAACAGAAATTATTCAGTATATGAAAGGGTCTATCCCTTATTAATACCCGCTCTTTACGCTAGAGTTTCAGTTTTAGTCACAACTCTTTATTAACGACTTCTGAAACACAAGGGCCGTTTAATTGAATAAGAAGCTTCTAGAATTGGTAAACAACTTTAGCGTAAAGAGCAGAGCATTAAGGAAGGGCACCCCCTTTTATATGGAAAAAATTCTGTTCTTTTTAAGTTTTTAATGTCGCTCCTTACTTTCAGTTGAAAAATTCTTTTTTTTCTTTATTTGATCTTAAGAAATATGGAATAATTGGATTTTGGTTCCAACTTTGTGGCCTTTTTCTCTTTATTCATGTAGCCATCTACATTTTCTAAGTAATAGATGCCGTTGTTTTTCTTATATAATTTCTCAAAAGAGAAAAATTAGCAGTAAAATAAACTAGGCAATAAGTGTTTGGAGATAGTTTGATTTAAAGGTGAAATAATTTCCGTAAGCGTGAGACCAAAGGCCAAGAGAAGTATTAATTATGAAGCTGAGGATAGCTAGGCTAATCTAAGGCCCATTTTTGTGTAGCCTATTTAACGTTATGCAATTACAGCTAGGCCTATTTAACGTTATGCAATTACAGCTAGGCCTATTAGGCTCATCCTTGGGCCTAGGCCTGCAGCATAAAGATTAGCCCAGTGTATAGTTATAGGCCTGGTGGGCTAAGGCTCATTATAGACCAGAAATCAGATAAAAAAAAAAAAAACAACCAACAGTAGGCTATAGGATACATTATGAGCAGGCATGAAGTTTTTTTTGGGCTGACCACATCAAAAAGGATACCTGCTAATAAAATAAAAGTAGCATCATTATATTTTATGTTATTTCCAAATATCATGGTGTTTTTCTGACAATGCCCTTCCCCCTGATGATCTCAGATAGGCTTTAGCCCTAGGCAAATGTGGATCTAGAGCAAAATCTAAGGGGAGGGGGTTAATGTGACAAAGGTGCTAATAATTGACCAAATTGACAAGTTTATTTAAAAAGGGGTAAAAAAAAGAGACAAAAAGCAAATGAGGGTGGCAGTTGGGGGCCTCTGGTCCCCCACCTGGGATACCACCAGATGGCTAATTTGACAGTGTGTATAGCCTATATACAGATCTTTAAATTAGCCAACTGGCCAACCAGTATTTAAGCATAGGCATCCAGCTGAACAAAAGGAAACATATCAAGAAAACAATTCTTACTCCATAATATATAGAATAATCCTAGTTAACACATTTTGCAGGGGGGGGGGAGCCTTTATCTTCACTTCTTTGCTTGTTTTTACCAGTTTTTCTAAGAAATTCATGAATTTCTTAGAGCCTATATATTCACAGAATATATACCCCCACCCCCCTAATGTGTAAATATATACCTAGAATTACATCCTCAATCTAAATATAACATCCATTTGCATCACAAATGAACTTTACTCCCATATTAGCCATGTGGTGGATGTCCCCCCCACCCTTGGCCCTAGGGTATTCAGAAATTAAAAAAAACCTAAAACAATCAAATTCTTACCTTCTAATAGCATTTTCTACTAATTATCATGTTGTCTTCCACTGCTATCTTTATTTTTAAATAATAGGGCTGTTTTTTCACTCATCAATGTGCTAAGATCTTATGTCTTTTGTCAGAAAACACTTAAAAGTGAAATCTTTGAACAAAGATCTTACATCTTTGGTTGTTTGTGTGCAAATGTCTCTCATCATTCTGCTCTGATCAGTGGTCTGAAAACAATGATGAATAGATCATCAAAGTTTCTCTCATCATTGTTCTATATGGCAGAACAGTGGCAGTCTTCATGCTTTTTGCTAACATCAGTGAGCTGTAAGATCTTAGAACAAAGATGAGTTTTTAAAAACTAATAGGCCTTCTTTAGCACTAAGATCTTACATCTTTCTGCAAAGATTATTGTTAATTAATTCAAATTTTTTCCCACTCCTATACAGAATAAATTCTGCTGACTTTGGGGTTAAATGTTACACTTTTCTTTCATAATAACAGCAAGGACCAGAAATATTCTCAGAAATCAGTAGAGAATAAATATCAATTTTACATTTTTAATATGTTTCTAAATTTTTTTGTTTAACCCCCCCTTCCATAACCCTAAAACAATCAAAGCTCATTACCTATTCTAATAGGCATTTCCCCCCGCCGCCCCCCCCCCCCCCCACCCCCCCCCCAACCCCCCCCCCCTCCCCCCCCCCCCCCAAAATACCCCCACCCCCTATACATACCCAAAAAATACACCCCCCCCCCAAATAAAATTCCTGGATATGGCCCTTAGGATTATACTTCAATTTCTACCTCAACCCTCCCCTCATCTCTTGCTTTTCCATCTGGTGAGAAGACAGTCTTGGAGGTAAAATGTCCTTTGACTGCAAAAGCACTAACTATGACAAAATGGATAGAAATTTGAAAACATATCTGTCTGGAAAAGTGAATGTGAAATAAGACAAAAAAAACTCACTACTACTACCAAGTTCAAATGCAGTTACAGTGTTCAGACATAGAAACCCACATATTTTGCAGTTTTTTTTTTTTGGGGGGGGGGGGAGGGGAAATACATATTGAAAAAATTTTCTGGGATCAACAATTTTGCTTCTAAACTTTGTTTTGAGAGGGTGAGTCTATAAAAATTTGCAAAAAGTGTTTTTTTTTTTACTTATGCTTAATATCCCTTGTTTTCTTCCAGGGGCATCAATTCATTAGAATCTAAGGGCAAATATATACTTTAGTTGTACATAAGGCAAAATATACTTTTATTAAATCTAAGGGGATAGTTTTGTTGCAATTTTTTTTGTCCAAAAAGTTTTCTTAATGAAAACACCAAAAAAAACATATTTTAAAATCAAGAGATACAAGTTTTCAGAGAGGGGAGATGCCCCTCTCTCTGAAATAAAAACCATATTTCCAATATTGATTTTGATTTCCTATAATTTTTAGCTTTACTTACTGTGGGTATAGGTTTTTTTTTATGGATTTTGTATTGATCTATCATAACCTTTGCTTTAGGAAGGAGAGTATATAAAAATATATGAGAAGTATATTTTTTTAAATGTGCTATTTACCTTGGATTTTCTCATAGGAGCACCTATAGGTGGCATAGTTCTGATGCTCTTGTGCAATAGAAATTCCTGAGAAAAGATTTGTCCAAAGAAAATATAAAAGTTAATCTTCAGGAGAGTAATGAAATATCTAGAAGGGAAAATTGCTCCCACCCTACAACTGACAGCCCTGTTTTCCTAGTAGATTTTGATTTTTATAATTTTTACTTTACTTACTGCAGACGTAAATTTAATTAGCATGTGCCAATAACCATGTTGGCTGAGTACAGAGAGTACCATGTGTTAAAATTAATTAAATTTTATGCAGATAAGAAAAAGGTGAATAACAGCTTCAGTCTTGTACTCAAATAAAATAAAACAAGTTTTTTCAACTGAAAGTAAGGAGCAACATTAAAACTTAGAACGAACAGAAATTGTTAAATATATAAGGGGGATTGCCCCCTCCTCAACACCTTTGCTTTATGCTTAAGCTTTTTAGTACTTTTAAAAAAAGTTTCTTATAGTGACCCTTGTGTTTCAGGAGTTGTTTTAAAAGAATTGGGACAAAACTTAATTTTTACCCTAAGGGTGTCAAGGAGGGTGAAACCCCCTCCTCAGTATTCAAATCACATGTTGTTTGTTAAAATGGTTTACTAATATTATTTACTAATGTTTCAATTTATTTCTTTGTTTTCACTTTTCACAGTATTTTATTTTCAACTAATTATTGGGAAAGATAGTTTTTGTACTGGAGCTGTTTCTACAATATCTACTACAAAATTATAATCACTTTTATAGCATGTATTTGCCTGTGAAGGGACAAACCTGAGCAGGGATTTTTTTTTGTGAGGAGTCTCAATAATGACAACAGAAATCTTATTTGATAAATCAGATAAATTTAGGACTTCTCTCCTGCATACATGTATGTGTCTGTAATACTGCATTTTCAAAGTCATCCTGTTAAATTTTGTAAAAAGTTACTCCCCATGGCAAAATATTCTCCCCAGAGAACCCTCCCCAAAAAAACTCACCCCAACATTTTCCCCCAGGAAAATTATCTCCAAACTTAAAAATGAACAGCCAAAGGGAAATTAAGACAAATCAAAGGAATTAAGGAAAGATGATGTAAGAAATTGTACCTGTATTCCATTGTAGAATGTAAATGTAGAATATAGGGTGTAAAATAAGTTTGTGGTAACAAGCTGAATCAGCAACTTGTGCCAACAGTTACCAAACTAAAAAAAAAATATAAAAAATAACACATGTTATATTTTATGCTGATTTCAAATATATAAAGTTCATTAAGTTTAATATTATGCATCAAATGGCATAAGCCTAAAAAAATTACCTGATTTAAAAAAAATGAAAGAAACACCTCAAAAATAGCAAGTAATCACAATGATAATCAAACCATCCAATTCAGCATATTAGAAAACCCTAGTGTTGAGGTTTTGAGCTCCTATTTAAAAAGAATGTGGTATTTTGTATTTTTATCCAGGAAGAAAAACCCCAAATGTATGTTGATTTTCTTTTTTCTTAATGAATTAATTTTGACAGCAATACTGCCCAAAGCAGTCAGTAAAAATGGCTTGCCTGTGGTGAAGTCAATTGCTCCCTCCCAAACATTTTAGCTAGTTATGCCTCTGGTAGCTCTGATCAGTAGCACAGTAATTCCTGGGGAAGTAATTATTCATATGTCATGGATGTGTGTTTGTTTGCTTGTTTTTTTATGAAGTAATTTTAATACTAATATGTCCCAAATCATTAGGTGAACATGGTGAGCTAATCAGTAAAATCCATCACCACATGGCCCATCCCACTTGGCAATTCTTAATTAATTCAAATTTCTGCCACAATGATGACAAGTTTGATTTTGAACTGAAGTTATCAAGTATTTTGTAGTAGGTTGCATCAGGACATGGCTAATTGTAGAAAGAAACAAGCCAAGACAGATAGTCCAAGTAATTGAGAGGCAAATGTTTAAATGTCAGTTTTATCATGCTTCACTAGTATACTGAGCTTTGCTTGTGAAGGGAATTATATACATACAAATGATATTGAGTGTAACTCCCTTCTGGAAATTCATACCCCCCCCCCCTTACCCTGATTTATACAAGAAAAACTTTTGTGTAATTTTTATAGAATTCGCTTTTTTTTTTTTTTTCAACAAAAGTACAAAGTGGAAGGTAATTTTCGAACTCTAGGAGTCACAAGAGGCCACTGTTGTGAAAGAGAAAATGCTTACTTACTTTCAAGGTCAGAAAATCTGACAAAAAATATTACCTGAAAGACAAAGAAACTCACTAGACAAGGTATTTTTTTTGGCAAAAAACAGAATTTAAGTCCAATGCCTATAGGCCTATATCTGGGTAAATTTGGAGTTTTTTTTTCTATTACTTGCCTAGATTGAATACAAACACACTGCTTGATGTGTATTCTTTTGCTCTTCCAAAGCCTTCCAAATAGAGACTGCTAACCAAATTGAGTCTTTGCACTGAAACCTTATTCCTGCTCTTTTGTTAGGAAGAAGAAAATTGCCATCAAAACTCTGAAAAAACACTTTTAAACGATCATAAATGTTTATACATATCATTAACAAGGGAAAATGCTTCACTTATCCCCTCCCCTGATCCTTGGAAAATAATTACCCTTGCTGAAGGGAACTTTCAGGAATTATTACAAGTCCTTGTTAACATTAATTGTGCTATGTTGAATAAACTTAAAGTAATCAATTTACTGCCCAAATTAGGGCCTAGCAAGCAGGTTTTAGGTTTGTGCATTCCCTCCATACCTACTGGTGATGCGTCATCAAAGATCTTGGAAAATAGTTTGTAAAAAAAGATTTCAGTTCAGGACCAGGGATTACCTTGCCAAGGCCTATAGTCCAAGACAAGGTAGGCCTATATCTGAAACTAATATTGAGAACCCTAATTTAAGCCGAGGATCCATGATCCCTTTATCCTTCTTCGCTTTGAAATTGGAAGATATAGTTTTTAGGTGATTTTCTTTTTTTAATGTATCATTTCCTTTTTTCAGGATGTCAGCCATCAAGGCTCCCTTTCCACAGCTCTTGAGAGGTTCATTTGGTATGTTTTTTTTTTTTTTTTTTTTTTTTTTTTTTTTTTTTTTTTTTTTTTTTTTTTTTTTTTTTTTTTTTTTTTTTTTTTTTACAGTGCAATGTTAAAGATAAAAAAAGACTGATTAAGCTTAACTGCAAATAAAATATTACGCACTGTTTGATCATGGGGAATTCAAAATGTTATGTTTGGTTTCTCAAGTGGCAGGGATAAATGATTGGTATGCTCAAACTTGACACTTTCGAAAAACATTTGTGCTTTATAGCCTAGACTGCATGAAAATGCTTATCCACAGTATAACAAGTTAGACAAGGGCGAATATGCAAAAAGTGCTGGTGTGAAATAATGGATTTTGTTACCCCCTATGCACTTTTAAAAACAAAAGTGCCCTTCAATCCCACCAAACTAAATTATGATGGTCGTTTGGTGGCTTTAAATGAATGAGGGAACATCTTAGTCTAATCAGCACTACACTATGTGAAATATCATTTAATTTTATTTAATTGCCACTGAAGTTATACTTTTTGGTGCAGTGGGTCTTATCTTTATTATGTAGTAATTAATCAAGATGTTATGCTGTCGCTATTTTTTTAAGTAGAATTTTGTTAAAATTTAGTATCTTTAAAAAAAAGCTAAATCGTACCTGACTCCTGGGTCCCTTTAGCTGTCGTGATCCTCCAGTTCTAGCACTGATCGAAGACCAATAGGAAATCGTAGTTCTAGGTCCTCAATAGCGACTGCTTAGCATACAATATGTGTTTAAGTGTCTATTTCCTATAGTTCAAATTGCAGTAAAAATAGGTTCCTCTTGAATTTAGAATATAAACCTCTAATTTTTGTGTTTCTAAGTTTTTAAAGTTTTGCTGTCGAGACTTGGCTTCACTGTTTTTTAGGTTAATTTTTGTGCTTTTACCACGGCTTAAGGTGGATTTGAGCATCAGTTGCAGAGATCATAAATACCCAATGAAGATGTGACATGAGAAAATTATCTAAAAAATATTTATCTGGATAATAGATGACATTATTTTCAGCTATCTTTTACACTCAATTATCTTTAACATCAAGAAGGATGGTCTTTCTGTTATTAAAAATGGCGAAATGTATAAAGAGCACTTCCATTATCTCGTTAGCGGGCTTTTGACATGTGGCTTCAGCATGCGATTTGATCATTAGTAGAATTTGCACGGGACTCTTGTTTATGAGCCTAGGTCTAACTGATGGTTTTACGAAAGAAATTTGGGCTCCATGGTGTCAATTGGCTTCTATGTAGACCTGTCGGCGATAGGACTGAAGCCATACTAAAAGAGGCGACTATAAACTATCTGGCATACTAAACTGGTATCAATCACCGAAATTTGGTAGTATAGTGGAAATACGAAATGGAGTCCCTTAAGTCTCTGCCCATTTAGGTCTATCTATTTAATATATATAAGCTGTTGATGTTAACCTGTCGATTTTCATGAAAATGGAACTAGCATTTTCATTAAAATGGAACTAGCATTTTCATTAAAATGATAGCTGTAATTCTTTACCGAAATTTGTTCAGAACACAAAATACCAATTGTCACATCTTGGTTTGCTAAAAATGATCCTTGATAATGATATATACAATAATGTAGTGTGGCTGTGGAGCTTGGGTCTCCATTCGATTCCGAGGATATTCTTTGGAACAAAATTGAAGGTACGTAGTTTGTGTGTTTGCTGAGCTTTCTATTAAAGTTTGAAAGTAATCTTCCCAACGCGTTTCAAGTATCCTTTGAATGAGGGATTGGCAGACTGTAAAAATTATAAGATTAAAAGGTGGCTTTCGTAATTTAACAAAAATAGGACCTCGATCAAAATTAGTGTAGCCATTAGAAAAAGTTTCTTGGTTGATCTAAAGGATGGTGAAGTTACCAGAAAGTTGAGAACAGCTGCGCAAAATGTAAGAAAACGTTCTATATATCAAGAGAATGTCAGGCTATTGTAATTTCGAGTTATTTGGGACAATAAGATGGGACAGGGTGTGTCGCCGGTAGTTCGTTCTCATACGATCCCATATTTTCAACCAACTTTAAAGTTTGATGGAGGAAGTATTTTGTCTGGGACCTTTTTTTTCTGAATGGCTTGGAAAATTTTTTGAATATAGCACAAATAAATAAGGGAACCTATTATATTTAAATTCTAAGCAAAAATAAAAAGGTACTTGTTTAGAATCCAGTAAACACGCGGGAAAGACCGCATCAGAATCTCGAAGCTTGCTTCATGAAAGACAGGTTTTTTGCTACCTAGTGAGGTATTGCTCACTCCGTGACAAAGGTTTAAACTTTAGTTTTTTTGGGTTGAAGGGGCAAAAAAAGGTACCTAGGCTAGGTTACGCATTTAATATATGCTATGCATTACCCCCCCCCCCCCCCCCCAGTGTGCAAATATATAGCCCAAATTTGTTTCTAAACTATTGTATTTTCATCCTATTTTGTTTTTTTTTCATTACCATTAACAAAACTTTCACTTATCGCATGTTTACTGGATTCTAAACAAGTACCAATACAAATATATCGCTTGAAACTGCACTTGAGGGAGGAATGTTTATACACATAAGTCAACGATCTCTAGTGAACCTCTAGAGTCGGTTGGAAATAATTCAGGTTCTGGAGTGCCTGTTGAAGGACTTAAATATTCTTGAACTCCTGTGGTGATATCTAGATGATGTATTTCCCCACAGAAAAACTATGAATGCAACATATTTTTTTTTGACAGGTTTAAAGCTGTATGCCCATAAATTCCTGGAAGTGTAATTTTAGAGCCCGTTGAAAGTATCTCATGACGTCTTCAAGCTATGAACTCTTGTGCTTTGAACTTTTTCGTTGGAGTTTTACAAGTGTTTCTGAGTAACCAGTAAACCAGTGAATTTACTTGGCAGCACACTATCAATTCGTTTATATGATTTCAGTTCTTCGCAACTTAAATTCAATTTAACATAAAAATGCCTATTTATTTCGAACTATTAATATGTAATGCTGTGAAGCTTTATACGGAATAAAGGCTGTTACTAAAAACTGAATCAATTTGGGTTGTATTTTTAATTAACCGTTCGATTTTAAGGACTAAGTTCACTTCCTGTTCACACTCTTCTCCCATAATTGCAAGAACACCTTCTCTTAACAGCTGAAAATAAGAAAAGTGAACGTATTTAGATGGACTTGATTCCCTGTTACATCAAAAAAATATAAAATTCAAATTTACTCCAGTTAACAATAGAATTATGTTTGAACTTGGAACGAGGAGTATATGAGTGAGTGAGAGAATTTGGTTCATGAGCATAAAAAGAAGAAAAAAAAGAATCAGGCTTCAGTACTTTTACAAAGGCGTTATATTCACTTCGTATAGTACTTTCGTTTGATACTGAAACCCTAATGATAGTAAGCCAGTAATCTAGTTTAAAACTAGAAATCTATTTTGCTTAATCAAGGGTTCGTGCTAATGTTACGTAATTAAAAATTTCTTTTGATTCCATCTTGGCAAGAATGTTTTATGACTACTGCAAGTAATTTATGAAGGATTATACAAATTTAAGCTTTAAAATCTTGTTTCTGTTGTTGTACTGTACTATTTCATTCGAAACGGAAATGCTGAATTAATCAGTGGATTTTTTTTATCTTTGTTTCTTGAAGGAACATTTTCAAATTACACATTCTGTTTTGATTTTCAAGGGCTTTTTTTGATGAGACGCTTTTCCTCCTATAGTTTGCCCATTTAGTTTAAATTCTGCTCAGGCATTCGTAAAAAGTAACAGTTCTTAGTCTATTTACTGTAGAACAATTGAGAAAAGTTGCTGTTCCTCCATAATAGTAAATTTCTTCATTTTGACTTGTTCGTATTTGACTAAAAAAGGAATATTTATATTTTTTTTTTATTTTCAAGAGTGCTTTAGCAGAAAGTGTTGACATCATTGCTCTGTGTGCTGTTGTGAATTTAGCTTCCAATTTTTTTTTCTATTTTGCAGGCTCTGCCTCCTTGAGATGCTGTGTAGTCCCGTTTCGAACAAATACAACTGAAGCTAAACAAGAAGCTCCAGCCAGAGTAAGTTCGATAATGGGTTATAGTCGAGTAACGGAATAAGATCCTTCGTTTGGCATAATATCGGTTTGCCTGTAGTTGTGTTTCTGATAGGTACCCATTAGGCTGTGACTACCGACTTCTTTGGCCCGCCAAACTAATTTCGGAGAGACGATAAGTTTTTTTTTAAAATACTTCATTTTGGGCTGAAGTAAACTCCCCCGCTGTTCTAGCAATGACAAGTAAATACCTAAAATAGATACGTATTTAAGGGGAGACATTGATTATCAGAATCATCTGGTCTATATTTTTTGGTCAAAACAGTAAGCTTACTGTTTTGTATAGGCCAGTTACAGAGCACATACTACTATCATTCGATAATTCCGTTGGGAAACATTCAATAATTCTTCCTCAGCTTTTCGAAGCACCCATGTTCCAATGCCATACTTGACGACTGTCATTACCATAGCCTTAAATATTCTAATCTTTATTCATAGGCTCTTCATATTTTTCCTATCTTTTTTCAACACCAAAAAAACCCTGCGCCTTGACATTTTTTTACATCTTCACAACGTATACCATCTTTACTACTCAGGTAAGTAAAGCTATTCACTTGATCAATTTTTTAGTTACCTAACATCAACTTTTCATCCTCATTTATAGTCAAGTGATGCAGTCTGCTCGACATTAATTTTCAAACCTAGTCTCACACCCTGAGCTCTCAAAATCTTCAAAATTCACTCACATCGCTATCATTTTTGTCCAGGACCCTAAAATCACCTACATAATCTAAGTGTGGGACAGTTTTACCTTCCAATATTGATACCATGCTCTACCATTATCTTATGTGTTCCTTTGGAAAAATTCCGTAATAAAAAATTAAATATAAATTGGAATAAGACACAACCCTACTTAACTCTTGACTCAGGAGTCCTGAATCCATACTGAAGCAATCACTAACCTTACTTCAAAACTTAACCACAGCAAGAAGCGCCTGTGACCTCCAGTTGAATGAAGGCTTTATATACACCTGGGCCGATCTTTGTCACTACATGGTTTTCATGACTTGGTGATGCACTCAACAAGAGTTGACGTCCTGCATAAGCAACCCAGGCCTATACCTTCGAGATATTTTGTGCTAATGCCTGTGGACAAACAAAACCCAGAAAAACTATCTATTAATAAAAGTCCAGTGCAATGCTATGTCGTTCCCTAGGCTATAATTTCCTCGAGAGGTGCCACTCCTCAATGTCATCTGACTTTTCTATCGTTTAATACAGATAACTGACTGGAGTTTAAAATCCTTCTATAAGGGCATGATCATTCTTTGTCTTCAAGATAAAGTTCTTGGAATTAAAATAGTAAGTATCCAAGTTTAGGCATGACTGTCGTTAAACACAATTTTTTGCCGTAGATTGCATGGGAAAGTTACTTGGAGGTCTTCAGACCACCGTAAAAATAAAAAATGATTGGTGACATCCTTTTCCCTAAGTGGACGGAAATCGTCAGTACTAATGGCATTTCTAGAATATGAAGGAATTAGGTCCAGACTGTCTCTGAACTTCAGTTGCATCTCTACAAGACTAAGCAGTCAACGATAAGTCACTAAGAGATACCGCAGTGATCCACTAGAGAACATAGAAAGTATCAACTAATTTAGAACCTTCCTCTCAAATAAGCTGCCAAGTATTATTATTCGTAAAAATCAAATTGGTAAGAAACCGTCTGTATTACTCGCAGAGCTGCTAGCGAAGTCTTGGATTTCAAGATTTATCGGATAAAATATAGTAATCCCCTGAGGAAACTGAATTTTGCTAAGAAGCACGTGTATCGAAGAGTAAAAGAGTCTAAAATGTCCTGTTTAAAAGAGAACGTCAAATTAAAAGAGAGAAAAGGTAGGCCCTGCGACAAAATGATGACGAAAAATTCGGGAATGTAAAGACGTCTTTAAGAAGGGTGACGACTATTTTAGATGCAAGAAAGTCCCTGTAGTTAATGCCTTAGATATCCCAGGCCTTATAAGAGATAATGGATGCTCTAATAATGCACTGAGCCAAGACGTGAGTAGTGGAAGGGATATTTTAGTAAAAAGCTAATCGCATTATTGCACCAGTGCCGAGCATACTGATATGTTTTCTAATACTAAATTATTCTGTTCTTCTTAGTTCTCTGCTGCTAAAAGAGTAAATAAGAAACAATAGAAATACTTTTCGAAGGTGAGATATGGCTCCCAGTCCAGAATCCAGATGATATTCAGTAAGAGTTGCTGAATTTCAGCCATAAAGAAAAATTTTGCCACAAAGTTAACTCAAGCTTCTATGAACCTGGTTATTTTCTAAAGTTATAGCCGAATACCCTCTTTCTCTTTACAAACCTGACGTGCCAATCGGCTAAGATCCTTACAATAATTCTCGATAACAATTTGAAATTTTTAATAATTGTTTGCTGGAGGAAAGGCTTTTGAGCTAGTCGTTTTACCAGAGGCTAGATTTTTCTCCTTTAGACAGCTGGTGAGGGAAAATTGGGAGTACAGAACACAGCTGCACTGACTTTGAAGGACTGCAGATGAGGTTCTAATATTAGTTAATGTCCTCCAAGGCGGTATACTCGCTCTAGCCTTTTAAGGTCCCTTTGGAAAAGCGTCGACGACTAAAGCTAGAGACAACGCTACGATCAGCTGAAATGTGTTGAAAGAAGTGGAAGTGTTCTATGCTGGCGACATCATTAAAATCGACTGTTATGAGCATCTCCAGGCGGGGTTAGATCTATACAAATGGCTGTGGCTGAGGGATTTGTTATCACTAAAGGGATATAAAATGTTCAATTTTGGGGTACAGACATTTACAAATATAGAATCATGTGCATATCTAGGTCCATGACAGTGCAACTAGCAATCAAATGGGAGCCAATAGATTGTGTAGATTCATTTTCTTAACTTGGCAGCCTATTAACTTCAAATAATGACTTCTCAAAAATTCGTCAAAGTAAAGTAGGACTGGCTTCAAAATTAAATTATTTCACCTCTGAAAAGGTAAAACGCTGTCAATATCCCTAAGGATAGAAGGGTTTAAGTTACCGGTCATGAAGGCTGCCCGCACAAAGAATCAATTGAGGACCCACTTACGAGGGTCCAATCTACCATGTATAGTGGATTTTTGCTAGCTATTTGTAAATATTATTACAACTATTATGCTAGTTGGATGCCTCTGGTAGAGCTGGGAGATCAGACTAGGATACGTGTTACGTTATTTTAGCGTTCTAGCCAAAATTATAATTCTTTGAAAACTTTGACGTCGCTTCTAAGGTCAATAGAAGGAATCAGTTAAGTTCTTTGTAATATACGTCTCCCACCCCGCCAGTCCTCACTGTAGGTTAGTAGTTCAAAATAATCAACTTATGAATGGATGTATTATATTTTCGTAAATCGTCCTATAGGCAATTTTAACATTTTTAAAAGTTAACCGGCTAGTTCTCCTAGTCCCCTTCAGTTTTGCCTTTATTCAAAAATAGGCTTCATTTTTGGAATCTTCTAAGCTTTTCTTTCATTTAATACCTTGAAAGCAGTATTCAATGGTTTTTCAGAACTTGGTTCCCCCTAATTCTCCCTACCCTTACCAAAGTGGCTTGACGAGGGTAAATAGTTGACCCCTCGGACAAAAAAATGTTGTAGAGAACTTATCTTACAAGATAGTACCTACAAACAAATTTTAGATTGGGTTTCACTCTTTTTATCCAGTCTTTACCTGTTAAATTTGCCTTTGTCGAATTTCTTTGTTGTTGCAGGTTCCAAATATGCATCATTTTCGGATTATTGACATTTGATATTACGGATTTAGGTCTCTGTTACCGACCAAAGGGTGGATTTGCGCCCCTTTAATGTCATCCAATTATATTTCCCCCAATGACAGATTAACACTAAAAAGGCAGTCTGTTTGCACAGTGGATTGTTGGTGAGCCGATTGACTTGAAACACTACAGTGGAAGCCCTGGACACTGAACGACGTATCTAAGGGTAGGACAAGCAATAAAGGGTTGAAAACATGCTATTTGAACATAATGGTTAGAAATAAGTTGCGTACACAAATAACCAATACGATATGCTCATTTAAGCCTAGATATTTACTGGTGTATTCTTCATCTTTTCCCAGTTGTGCACTTAATTTATTTCAATCGCTACTGACAATAGTCTAAATTTACTATAAAATTTGCAGCCAATCATGCTGGAGTTTTTACAGATACACCCATGAAATTTTGGTAGAATGAAAGTCTACGGGAAACAGAATGGGTTTGAGGGCTCGATTTTTGGAAGTTGGGCAAAATATTTAAATTTGAAATGAAATTTAACGTACCGTATTTTGAGTCACTGCAGCCGAGCTGGCTCGCATAGTCTTCTTTGTCATTTAAATTTCATCCCATTTAATCTTATTTAAGCATGTGCAAAATCAGAGTTTGTTTTCTGTTTTAGACCAAGTTTGGAGGTTTGTCCGACGAAGACCGGAATTTTTACAAATCTTTATGGTCGCCATGATTGGAGATTGAAAGGTGCTGAAGCCCGCGGAGACTGGTACAAAACCAAGGAAGTTCTCTTAAAAGGCCATGATTGGATTTTGAGTATGTAGACCAGCATTTGTTTTTATTGCTTTCATTGAAGTTATTGTCAGGAGTTTTAATTTGCTACATTTGATACCCCCATCTTTGAAATCACCAGGGTTTTAAACTCTTGGTTAAATGTGACTCACAAAATCTTCAGTCTTAATTTAGAAAACTATTCAATAGTAAAGCATAAATTATTTAATAGTAATAGTAAAGCAAATGGATTATTTGGTTAATTTTAACTCTCATGACAAATGTTATGAGGGTCCGCTGATGGAGGTACTTAGGTTATGTTTAAGAATGGATTGCTGCAAAATCTCAAGCGCAGCTGTACATTGGCAACCCAAGAGATCCGGTCGTAGAGGTAGACCTAAAAGCACCTTTGCAAAACCTCCACATCAACTTACAGCCTAAACAGGGGGACATCATCACAGCAGCAACTTGGAAGAGTGATTGACGGCTCCTTCTTGGTGCCCTGTGTGCCTTTGGAGACGCAAAGGTGGTACTTAGGAAAGACTGCTTGCTAAAGATAATAATGCAAGAATCTTCATTTGAAACCCCGCACTCTACTTCCTTCCAGAAACCAAAGTACTTAGGCTGGGTTCCCACCAAAAACAATCTGTTGATTTCTCCAAGCGATGGCTTAATAGATGTTTTAACATCTATGGAGTAAGCTAAGTAAAAGGCTAGTGACTTATTGGGCTCTTTCTGGGCCCAATATTCTCAAGTATGTTATTCAACAAAGAAAACAAAACATTTTTTTTTTTAGTTAGTTCTATCAGGAATAACGAACTTATGTTCTATATTTGTTGTTATACCACAGGAGGACGCAAATGAACTATGTCTACAACAATTTTTTAGCAGCCGTTTGTGTAATAAGAAAATACGTACGTATTTTTATTCAAGCCACAATCAAACAAATCCAAACAAAACAAAGAATTATAAAGCAGAATACAAACTTAAAATAAATTAGTGATCAACTGATCAATTACTGATTACTTATTTGAGTTTTTCTGTTCATGTAGTTAATAATAATAACAGTAATAATTTAGTCAGAAGGCAGTATGAAAATACAAGTAAAAGTGGAGTAAAAAAAATATGAAGACAAAAACATACCATAAGGAAAAAACTACGCAATCAACTAGGTGAAGAACGGGGGAAAAGACCTTAGATTGACTTTGTAATAGCAGATTCAGAGAGCTCCTTGTGTAGCAAGGCCAACTTTGTTGTTATATCTGGAATATTAAATTTCTGCACAATTTTTCTGTTCTTATACCACGGTAGCAAACATATTAAAAACCTCAAATATTGAAAATACGCTATACACAGCGCTGGGATATCATTTTTGAAAGAAAATGGAAATCAACAAGATTAAAATAGCACAGAGTGGTCACTAGTCACAGTGTCGAGTACAATTTCGCTAACGCTTTACTGGTAGTACTCGGTTTGGGTACACAATTCTTAGTTTAAGCTTAGAGTCAAAAACCGTACAGGAACGAAGTGAGCGTAAGTTTTTTGGAATCCACCGATTTCAACCACCCGATAAATTTTATCCAAACGCACAGACATATTTGTCTGACTAATTTGTGATCTACAGGAAGCCCTAAAATCAAAAAGAAAGGAAAACTCGCATTTATCAACATTCAGAGAAAGTCGTGTAGTGGAGAGAGGAAAGATAATATTCAAAAGAATTAGAAAGCCCCTTCTGGTTGCAACTAATTAGGAGAATGTCTCCAGCGTAAGCTATGTATGAGACACTGTAATTTCCCAAAAAGCAAGTAGCAGATAGATTATTTTAAATACATTAGACTAACTCAGTTTAAAAAATGGGACGAAATCATCCTTCCCCCTTCTCTCACGCCTTTGCCCCATATAAATGCAGGAGTTGAATAAAGACTGTCTCCAGTTTTTAAGACGGATGAATGAATGCCCATACCAATATTTTAGAAAAGGAATAATTGAAAGAATAATTGCATTTGGAAACAAGGGAATAAAGAGCTTGAGCATGCTTAACTGAGTCGAAAGCTTTGGTCAAATCAAGAGCACACACACAAATGCCATCACCTCTTCGTTGCTTGCATTATGAGAGAAGAAAGAAGTAAGTCTATGGGCATGCTGACAACCAAACCCCTCTGAAACTAAAACTGATTTTTACAGTGAGTAGTTGAATTATTAAATCTTATTTTTGATTGTTGTATCCTCTTAAAACTAAATCTTAGTTTCACATTTCCTTTCTTCAGATGAAATGAAGAAATCTGGTCTTCGTGGTAGAGGTGGCGCTGGTTTTCCAACTGGAATGAAATGGAGTTTCATGAACAAACCGTCTGATGGAAGGTACGGCATGTTTTAGTTATCTTAGTTTTGCTATTTCTGAAAGTTGAAAGAGTCGGTGAGGTTAAAATACCTATCACTTACGTGGGAAATCCTGAAAATGTAATTAATTTGTTATCAGGGAATAGTGGAGCTTTTTTTTTCTTTCAAATTATTTTCTGTTAGAATTTTTATTGCCTTGCGCATAGTTCAATGTTGTCAATTTCGAAGAGCCCTTCAACTAGCCAGTTAGTTGAACAGCATCTAAAATATTGCCGGTACCTTTGGTCTTGGCTAATTCTGGGTTTTGGTGAATAAACAAGTTTGGGCACTTTAGTTATGTTGGAGTTGTACAATTTCAAAAGTAATTGGGCATGGACTGGTAAATTATCCATAAGTCATGCAGAAGACATTAGATGGAAATTTTGTTAATTTAAAATAAAATTATTTTTTTTTAATTTTTAGTAAATTCTATTTCCAATTTCAAGGCCATGATATGAAACATAACTGCTGTTCAGGATATATTAAGTGAATCTCGTTTTTCTCTCCATTGTATTGAATATATATAAAGCAAAGGTAAAAAAAAAAAAAAAATACAGGGGTTTAATCAGAAAAGATAGGGAAAAGTCTTTGCATTTTGGAATGAAAGTTTTCTCAAGGCCCTGTAAATTTAGTTGTTTATTTTATCCTATATAAATACTTGTACATAAGCCGAATAAAGTGCAATTTTGCACCACTATTGTTCAATTTTTCCTTGGGATTTTTAGACTAGTCTTAGGAGAGGGGATGGACTAACATTAAGATCTGACCAATCTTAAGAAGAGTGTATGAAGCTTGCGGATAATCTTAGACAACTTATTTTAGTTTTTTTTTTTGTTTTCATTGGTGAAGTATTATATTTTTGGGGTTCGAAGCATTTTCTCTCTGCAATGAAAAGAAGAAAAAATAATTTTGACATACTAAGATAATTAAGTTAGATAAATGTAAACGAATGTTTTTTCTTAGGCCAAAATATTTGGTTGTAAACGCTGACGAGGGCGAGCCAGGGACTTGCAAGGATCGAGAAATCATGCGACATGATCCTCATAAGCTCGTTGAAGGCTGCCTTGTTGCTGGTCGAGCTATGGGAGCACGAGCAGCGTATATCTACATTCGCGGTGAGTTCTATAATGAAGGTACCAACTTGCAAGTTGCGATTCATGAGGCATACAAGGCAGGATACCTTGGAAAGAACGCCTGCAACAGTGGATATGACTTTGATGTCTTTGTTCATCGCGGTGCTGGTGCATATATTTGTGGCGAGGAAACAGCCCTCATCGAGTCTCTTGAAGGTACGACATTCTCCTTTTTTCCTAACGTAGATGAGGCTAAGACGGCCAAAAATGTGATGTCTAGGCCGTTTTGGTAGTATCGGATAAAATAGTTTGTTTCCTGAGGAAAGCATACTTTCTTGATAATCCTTCTAGATTCATTTTTTTTTTCCAGAAAATGTAAATTTTGAATTCTAATGAATTCAATGAATTCTAATGAATTCTAATGAATTCAATGAATTCTAATGAATTCAATGAATTCTAATGAATTCAAAACGAATTATTGAAATGCTAATGAATTTCAAGTTCTAATGAAAACAGTAAAATATGTAAGATAAAAATATTGGGCATTACCGGTTCAGCAGGAATAAGTTAAGACTGTGTGCCCCAGGATTGCGTTTAATATTTCCAAATCACACTGTTTTTGCACATGATTGAAATCGTTTTTAGTGAGGTATTTTAGAGGTATATCCTCAATAAAAACTAAGGTATTTGAGGAATATATTCTTAAATGTTTGCAAAATATAGCACCGAAGCCTGGGGCCTTGGGAATAGCAAAAAATGCTAGTTTTCTTATTAGGGATTCGTTCAGGATAAATTTTGGATGAATATAGTACAAGATTTTAACGGATAGACAAAAATGTTTTCAATGAGAATAAAATAGAGGACAAGGCTGATGCGCATGCTTTCTATTCAAATATATAATAAATACGAAAAATAGCTACAAACAAATAAAAATGGGATTAAAAAAAATTCGAGCGGTGTTTTATCTGCAGTCAAATGTTTAATTTTTATAAAACTCCTACTGCTACTCTTTGCAATACGATTGTATAAAATAGAAAGAGAATAATGACATTCGGAGGTTTTAGAACGAGCATATCATCTAAGAACTTAACAGACTCTTAATCAGGAAGTCACTTATGTAGCCCCATCTCAGTTCTATATCTGAAAATAATCTATACCGAAACGGCTGTAGCCTAGAATAGGCATAATTTTTGTCTTAAATTTTCACTTAAAGGCCCAGCCTAACCCTCGATCTTACGTTTTAGCTATACCTATATAGGCCTAGATGCTGACATTTATTAGGCCGACAAAGATTTATATATATTATGAGGTTTCTAATATATAAAAGCATATAAACTCGTAAAATAAATCTCATCAAATAATTACTGACATTCAAGGGCCTAGCCAAGTGTTGCTTTTTCGGGGGGAATGGGGGGGGGGGTATTTCTGGACGCACCTGACACATTGATATATGTATAGAACAAATATGATTTTTCGGGGAATTTGGGATAAAAAGGGGCAAGTCCCTGTCTTCTACCCTCTCCTCGCATACGTCTATGGAGAGGATTTGAATCTCCATTATAGGAAAACGCCCAGTGACACCTATCCTTTGCCATGCAGGGTAGTTTCAGTTTGTATTACATAACTTGGTTTACTGTGACTTCTACTTATGTAACTCTAGGAAATATCTAACTATGTTGTAAAAATTCGATATGTTGATAATATTATTTTCTTGATTGATTTGATTGTCGTTTTGATAATTTTGGATAGGCATTGTTATCAATTTCCGCTGCTGTACTAGATAAGAATAATATGCTTAAATAACGAAAGAAATATCCCATTTCTCAATGTTTTACCATGACAGCGCTTGCGAAATTGCCCCTATCCGTGTTAGTTGCTTCATCAATATTACGAAAGTTTCTTCTCTATACATGTCTTTGACTCAATATTGGATTGTCTTTCGTAAGATTTCTTAATATCGCTGGATGTTCTATTGCTGATATTGAGAAATACTCCTGATTAATGGGTCTCGCTGAAAGAAAAAGCTCTTTTTTCATTTTATGGACAGCTGTTAAAATTCTATTAGGAGTCAATGCACTTTTGAAATGGACCAAGTAGTTATTCGACCTTAAGCGATCACTGCCATTTGTGGGTCGGCTTGGATTAAGTTCCCCCCCTCCTCAATTTTTTTTTTATCCTTGATAATTGCAAAATATTTTGATATTCTATATATTTTACAGCAAATAATTAGAAACTAGATGGTAAATTTTTTTACTATTCTGATCCTATGAGTTTTTACGCACTGTCACATAAGTTGACAATGAAAGCTATATAACCAGTAACAATGTTGAAGGAAAGTGGAACTAGTTGGAAATATTGCATGCGATATTGTTGAACTGAAATATACCTAATTAAGATATTTTTCAAAATGCCCATGGAACACTAAAAAGTTCTCAGTGAAATTTTTGGCATCGTAGTTATAAATTCAGAACTAATAGCAATATATTAATCACCATCCAAAACACCTGAAAATGAGATGCTAAATTCAGAAATGATTCAAACAAGGCTATGATGCTTAAGTTACTGTAATTTGATTGTTGAAGGAAAACTAACTCTTAGTGCGAGTTCTGCCATCAGCAAATTAGAAACCCTATTATTCATATATTTCATTTTTAACCATTTCTACCACAGGATGTTTATCCTTGTCTTTTGTTCAAATGTAGGATGGAAAAGACCAGGCATTTTCTAAATTTATCATGAAGTAGTCAAGCATACAGGGTGGCGAACATGGTTCAATGATCTCTTTTTTGCATAGCACATAAGTATCGCTATTTTGGAAGCAGAAGTGCCCAAAAACGTTGCTGGAGTCGTAATAATTAGAAACTGGACCAGAAGTGTCAAATTTGAACCTCAAAGACCAAATTGATTTGTTTTGGGTAAATCAAAATAATTTTTTCCTACTTTTCTCAGCAATTTCTTTATATTTTTCAATGTTGCAAAGGTTTCAGATAGAATGAAAGCATGGCTTTTCGTTGATTAAAGAAAAAAATATTCCGAAAAAGAAGTTTTTCAAAGACCAGTAAAGGCTATATTAAACTTAAGATTAGCAGAATTAAAACGTTATGATAATTCAAACTCAAAACAACCAGAAATTACTATTAAAGAATAAGTGAAACCCAAAACAAACAGAAATTAAACAACAATCATAGCAAACAAGCATATAACTGGTACTAATATAAATGAAGAAATAAATCTTAAAACGGATAAAACATAAATTGAATTAGCAAATCAAGCTTAAAACGAACAAAAATCTGTACAAACAAGAGATTGGCTACTGCCTCCTCCACTAACTGTAAAAGTCTAAAAGCTACTGCGTCATGGCGCTTTACTGAAAACCAATTATATTACAAGTATTTTCTGTTGTACTCATTACAACATTGAAAATAAAAATTACAGTGAACTAAAGTCTTGAACTGATGAGCTTTCAGCAATTAATGTCATTATATATCAAATATTCTGTTTTTTTTTTTTTTTTTAGTTCTTTCCAAGAATGTTCAAGACGGATATATTTTTGAGTAAAGCACCAATGACGCAGTAGGTCTTAGACTTTTACAGTTAGTGGAGGAGGCAGTAGCCAAACTCTTGTTTGTACAGATTTTTGTTCGTTTTAAGCTATTGTTATATGATATTTGGACTACTTTGAACAAAATGGCTTCTCTAAATTTGATCGGATGCATTTGGGGAAAAGATGGTGTGTGGGGAGGGCAAGGGGGGGGGGGTGTTGCTAGTTGCCCTCTGATCACTTTTGATTTTGAAAAAGAGACTGGAACTTTCAATTTCCGATCGAATGAGCCTCCTCCAAAGTTCATAAGAGTATCCTTCCATAAAAAATATATATGCCCCGGGGTATAACTTACAATCCTTGGGGTTTGGGGGGGGGGGGGTGAAACCTTTGGGGGTTGTTTCAACCCCAGAGACATTGCTGTATGATCTTTGGACTATTTTTAACAAATTGCTTATCTCAAAGTTTTGACCAGATGTAATTGGGGAAAAGAGGGCTTTGGGGGAGCTAGTTGCCCAATAAACACTTTGACTCTTAAAAAGGATGTTAGAACTTTGTATTTCTAACTAAATCAAGAAAGAAGTTTCACTCTATAATCTGAGGCAGAAAGAGGACCTTTGGCTCCTCCAACGCCACCCCTAACACCAACTTTTCACAAAAAGGCAGGCATACTTTTTTTTTCACCAATCTGTTTGAAATTATAGGCCATAAGAGGGTTGAAAGTTATTGACCTGAAGCTCGGATATGAAAATGATGACTGTCAACGTGAAATTGAAGCAGTTGTTCTGCTTTTCTGAAATTTGTACGAAATTATTCAGATTCAATTGAAAATTATGTAATTATTAACTTGTGTCATGGGGACAGAAGGAATTGATTTCTTTATAAGATTTATTAATAGGCTTGGGCTAGATTTTAAGTTTTTGGTTTGAATTTATAATAGCATTACCACATGTAGGCTACGTGGGCATTTAAATAAAAAATATTGATTGGGTGTCAACAAATGTAGAATAATGTTGGTTTTAAGCTGAAACGCTGTTTTGAGACTTTATTCATGGATTTATTTTTTTTTTTTTTTACAATAATTGGCCAGGGAACGTTAACCTGATTATGCTAGGGCATTATATAACAGAGCACGGGGGTAGAGGAGGAAGTGTGCTATCGGATTCCCCACAATTTAAAGGTACCTTAGTCAGATTGCTGCATTCAAATAGCGGTTTGTGTTCTTTAAACATTGATTGTAATACCATTTTATTGTTACGCAGCAAGAAGCTTAGAATCTCTTCTCTTTTGAATGCCATAACAAGTAGACTAATAGCCTTTCATTACCACAGACTGTTTGTGCCTAGATTTTCACATGCTGCATGGTTCTAAAACAATCTCGCATTCTCACGGAATTAACATGGAGGGTTGAATTCATGTTAATAATTTTGATGAGTTCTCTGAATCCTCTTGAACCTAGAAAGCTCAAAGCGGACTTCGATTAAAAAACAAAGTAGGAAAAATGAATCGTCATATACTGAACAGGTGGTTTCACCCCAGCCTGCGAGACAATGACTAGACTATCGATTCCACAAGTGGTTTTCTCCAACCAAGCTATCAGTTGTCGAGAATATGACAAAAGTTAGGGGCTCTTTTTTACAATGCGTTTGGTCTTTGAACTCATCACGTTAGACTGACCAAAAAGGGTCAAGCTAACTCAGTGATAGAGTTTAGAATCGAAAAAGCATTGTTTACGATAATCGGGTCTGCAGTCTCAGGTAACTAATACCCATACTACTACTACTAACAAACCACTGCATCACCAAGCCGCTTGCGGCCAACACAGCTACGCACGATCATCCTCCATCCCAATCTATTCAAAGTCTCCCTCTTTACAAACCTCCCAGGAAGTTCTCCATTTCCCTTAAAATCTTTCCTTACAACATCCTGCCACCCCAACCGGGGACAACCTGTTTTTCGTTTTTGTTTTTCCCTAGACGGTTGGTCGAATATGACGATCTTTGTAAATCTGTCATCCTACATCCGCAGAGCGTGCCCTAGCTATCTCAACCTTTCTCTCATTAATAGCCCTAGAAAGAAGGATGGAACCACACTTTTCGTGCAGCCTACTGAATGAGATACGGTCAGTCAGGCCGGGTAGCCAAAACAATTCATTGGCATTTTCTCTGTAAAACGTCTAGCAAATCTTCCTCCATTTTCATAGCGCAGACGCTTCAGAACCATACTTGACCACTGTCATCACTGTAGCTTCCAATATTCTAATCTTGATTTGCAGACTTATCTTCCTATTCTTCCAAACTTTTTCAGCTTTGAAAAAATACCCTGGTACTTGGCTATTCTTCTTTTAAACATCTTCAGTGACCACCATCTTTTACTAATAACACTACATAGGTAAGTGGAGCCTATCCACTTGATCGATCTTCTTGTTACCCAACATCACCCTTTTCGTATTTACTTTTCCACCCCTTAGCGAGTTAGTCTTCTTAACATCAATTTTCAAACCCATTCTTGCACCCTGAACTCGCCCAAAACCTCTTAAAAATAATTCATTTTGTTAACCCACACTTTTTTTAGGAGGATACTTAAATCATCAGCGTAATCTTGGTCCAGCAGAATTTTACTTCTCCATTTAATTCTATGTTTCTCCCATTGCCTTTTCTGTGCCCCATTAGACAAAGGTTCATCAAAATGATCATAGGCAGCGCAATAATAGCGCTGCCTGAGTAAAAAAAGAACGAAAGAGGAACGATGGGTGTGGTACAATAGTATTGTCTCTCTCCACACCAGGGCTCTTCGTATCGAAGGAGGTTTGTCGTAGAAACTTCGAAAAGGTCTCATTCGATTGAAGGGTTTTAAGTTATGCCCTGAGGGCATATAAGAAACGATGTTGGCACAATGTATTATTTTATTATTTTTTTTTTCCTTTAGGAAGGGCACTTCGTATCGAAGAAGTTGTCGTAGAAACTTCGAAAAGGGCTCATTCAATTGGAAATTGGAGTGGCTTGTGCCATTTTTATTAGTCGAAAGTGATGGAGAGCGACCTAGGCCCCCCGCTCCAGCCCCCCCCCCCCCCCCCCCCCCCCCCACGCCCATCATTCCCCCAAAACACATCAATCAAAAATTTTGAGATAGCCATTTTGTTCAGTGTAGTTGATTTCCATATAGAAAAATATGTTTTTGAGGAGGACACTCCCCCACAACCCTCGGGGCAAGGGTTGTAAGTATGCCGTGGGGGCATATAAGGTCTTTATAGAACGCGTTGTAGTAGAGAAACTTCAAAAAGGGCTCATTCGATTGGCGATTGAAATGGCTAGTGCCCTTTTTGATAGTCGAAAGTGATTGGAAGGCAAATAAACCCCCCTTCCCACGCCCACCATTTCCCCAAAACATCATCCAGTAAAATTTTGAAGATAGCCAATTTGTCCGATGGCGTTCAAAGTTCAGGAAATTATACCTTTGGGGCAGGACACTCCCCCACAGTACTTCAGGGTAAGGGTTATAAGTTATGCCTGGGGACATGTAAGGTTTTCATTGAAATCTTTGTTGTAGAAGAAACTTGAAAAAAAAAAAAAAAGGGCTCTTCGATTTGAAAATTCAAAGGCTGACTAGTACCCTTTTTTAATAGTCGAAAGTGATTTGAGGGCAACTAACCCCCCTCTCAAGACCACCTTTCCCCCAAAACATATCCAATTAAAATTTTTAGATATCCATTTTTATTCAAACGTAGTTTAAAGTTTTGGAAACTAGGTCTTTAAGGATGACAACCCTTCCCCCCACAGCCCTCGGGGCAAGGTTTGGTAAGTTATGCCCTGGGGGCATATAATGTTATTATTGAAAGCGTTGTCGTAGAAACTTCAAAAGGGCTCATTCAATTGGAAATTGAAAGAGCTAGTGCCTTTTTTAATATTTGATAGCGACTAACGCCCCTCTCACGCCCACCATTTTCCCTAACACACGCCAATCAAAAATTTTGGAGATATCTATTTTGTTCACCGTAGTTGAAAGTTCTGGAAATTAGGTCTTTTTAGGATGATAACCCCCTCAGAGCCCTCAGTGCAAAGGGTTGTAAGTTATGCCCTGGGAGAATATAAAGTTTTTTATTGAAAGTGTTGTCGTAGAAACTTCAAAAGGACTCATTCAATTGCAAATTAAAAGGGCTAGTGCCTTTTTAAATAGTTGAAAGTGATAGGACAGCGACTAATGCCCCTCTCACACCCACCATTTTCCCAAAACACATCCAATCTATGATAGACATTATAGATATCAGTTTAATGTGAAAATGGACCAGGCCCCTGGGGCATGTTTTTTTTGCGAAAATTTGTTGAGAATGCCCGTTAAAGAGAAAAAAGGGGAAATTATTTGAGATACCCATTTTGTTCAACGTAGTTGAAAAGTTCTGGAAATTAGGTCTTTTAGGATGATAACCCCCTCAGAGCCCTCAGTGCAAGGGTTGTAAGTTATGCCCTGGGGGCATATAAGGTTTATATAGAAAGTTGTTGTATTAATCATAAGCATCGCGATCGCGCTGCCTCAGTAAAGAACGATGTTGGCACAATGTATTATTTTTTTGTTCCATACCTGGGCACTTCGTATCGAAGGAGTTGTCGTAGAAACTTCGAAAAGGGCTCATTCGATTGGAAATTGGAGTAGCTAGGCCCTTTTTAATATTTGAAAGTGGTTGGAGGGCAACTAGCCCTCCCCCACCCCCTCACGCCCATCATTCCCCAAACACACCCAATCAAAATTTTGAGGATACCCATTTTGTTCAGCGTAGTTGATTTCCAGATAGAACATATGTTTTTGAGGAGGAAACTCCCCCACAACCCTCAGGGCAAGGGTTTTAAGTTATGCCTGGGGGCGTATAAGAACGATGTTGGCACAATGTATTATTTACTAAATGTTTTCCTTTAGAGCAGGGCAATTTGTATCGAAGAAGTTGTCGTAGAAAAAAAAACTTCGTTAAAGGGCTCATTCAATGGGAAATTGGAGTGGCTTGTCCCCTTTTTAATAGTCGAAAGTGATTGGAAGGACTATTTAACACCCCTTTCACGCTCGAAGCACATCCAGTCAAAATTTTGGAGATAGCCATTTTGTTCAGCGTAGTTGATTTCCAGATAGAAATTATGTTTTTGAGGAGGACAGTCCCCCAACAGCCCTTGGGCAAGGTTTTTAAGTTATACCCTGGGGGATTATAAGTATTTTATAGAAGGTGTTGTCGTAGAAACTTCAAAAAGGCTCATTCGATTGGAAATTCAAAGGGCCTATTCCCCTTTTTAAATAGTCGAGAAGTGATTAGAGAGCAACTAACCCGCCTCTCACGCCCCAAAGGACATCTAATCAAAATTTTGAGATAGCATTTTATTCAAACGTAGTTTTAAGTTCTGGAAAATTAGGTCTTTGTGGAGGATGACAACCCCCCCCCCTCCCACACCCCCTCATGGCAAGGATTGTAAATTATGGCCTAGGGGCATATAGATTTTTATAGAACGTGTTGTCGTAGAAAACTTCAAAAAGGGCTCATTCGATTGGAAATTGAAATGGCTAGTGCCCTTTTTAATAGTAGGTCTTTAAGGTTCACACCCCCCCCACAGCCCTCAGAGCAAGGGTTTATATGTTTTGCCCTGGGGGGCATATAAAGTTTTTATTGAAAGCGTAGAAACATCAAAAGGGCTCATTCAATTGGAAATTGAAAGGGCTAGTGCCTTTTTTAATAGTCGAAAGGTATTGGAGATCGACTAACGACCCTCTCACCCCCACCATTTTCCCAAACACCTCCTATCAAAATTGAAATAACATTTTTGTTCAACGTAGTTGAAAGTTCTTGAAATTAGGTCTTTAGGGATGAATAACCCACTCAGAGCCCTCGGCAAAGGTTGTAAATTAAGCCCAAGGGCATATAAGGTTTTATAGAACGCCGTTGTCGTAGAAAAACTTCAAAAAGGGCTGCATTCGATTGGAAATTGAAATGGTTAGTGTTCTTTTTAATAGTCGAAAGTGATTGGAAAGCAACACTAACACCCCTTCCACGCCCACCATTTCCCCAAACACATCCAATAAAGATTTCGAGATAGCCATTTTTGTTCCACGCAGTTCAAAGTTCAGGAAATTTTACCTTTGAGCAGGATACTCCCCCACAGTCTTCAGGGCAAGGATTATAAGTTATGCCCTGGGGGCATATAAGGTTTTTATTGAAATCTTTGTCGTAGACTAGAAACTTGAAAAATGGGCTCATTCGATTGGAAATTCAAGGGGCTAGTGCCCTTTTTAATAGTCAAAAGTGATTTGAGGGCAAACTAACCCCCTCTCACGCCCTTTTTTCGCCCCAAACACATCCAATCAATATTTTTAGATAAACATTTTATTTCAACGTAGTTGAAAGTTTTGGAAAATTAGGTCTTTAAGGATGACAACCCCCCCCCCCCACACAGCCCTCGGGGCAAGGGTTGTAAGTTATGCCCTGGGGGGCATATAAGTTTTTTATTGGAAGCGTTGAAACTTCACAAAAGGTCCTCATTCAATTGGAAATGAAGGGCTAGTGCCTTTTTTAATAGTTGAAAGTGATTGGAGAGAGACTAACGCCCTCTCACCCCCATTATTTCTCAAACACATCCAATCAAAATTTCAAAAATCATTTGTTCACGTTGTTGAAAGTTCTTGAAAAATTAGGTTTTTTAGGATTGATAACCCCCTTCAAGGCTCAGTGCAAAGGTTTGTAAGTTATTCCTAGGGGCATATAGGTTTTTATAGATAGAGTTGTCGTGTAAAACTTCAAAAGGGGCTCATGCAATTGGAAATTGAGAGGCTAGTCCCCCTTGTAATAGGCGAAAGTGATTGGAGGAGGGTAAAAAAAAAACCCGCCTCTCACGCCCAACATTCTCCAAACACATCCAATCAGAATTTTCAGATAGCCATTTTGTTCACAACGTAGTAGAAAGTTCTGGAAATTAGGTCTTTGAGAATGACACCCCCCCAAGCACCAGGGCAACGGGTTGTAAGTTATGCCTGGGGGTTATATAAGATTTATAATAACAGTTTTGTCGTAGAAACTTCAAAATGGCTCATTTGCAATTGGAAATTAAAGGGCTAGGGCCATTTTTAATAGTTGAAAGTAATAGGAGAGCGACTACCGCCCTCTCACGCCCAACATTTCCCAAACGCATCCAATCAAAATTTGAGATAGCACATTTTGTTTAACGTAGTGAAAGTTCTGGAAATTTCAGATAGCCATTTTGTTCAACGTAGTAGAAAGTTCTGGAAATTTAGGTCTTGAGAATGACACCCCCCCCCACCAGCACTCAGGGCAAGGGTTGTAAGTTATGCCCTAAGGGGGTATATAAGATTTATATTGACAGTTTTTGTCGTAGAACTTCAAAATGGCTCATTTGATTGGAAATTTAAAGGGCTTAGGGCCATTTTTAATAGTTGAAAGTAATAGGAGAGCGAAACTACCGCCCCTCTCACGCCCACCATTTCCCAAACGCATCCAATCAAAATTTTGAAGATAGCCATTTTGTTTAACGTAGTTGAAAGTTCTGGAAATTAGGTCTTAGAGGATGACAACCACCTCACAGCCCTTAGGGTAAGGTTGTTGTAATTTTATGCCCTGGGGTATATAAGGTTTCTATAGGAAGTGTTGTCGTTAGAAACTCAAAAAGGGCTCATTCGATTGGAAATTGAAAGGACCTAGTGCCCTTTTTAATAGTCGAAAGTGATTGGAAGGCTTGAAATTTTTATAGTAAAGATCGATGTGGGTATAATGTGTTAATTTTTTTTGTTGTTGTTGTTTAGACCAGGGCACTTTGTATCGAAGGAGTTGTCGTAGGAAGTTCGAAAGGGCGGGGCTCATTCGATTGAAAATAGAAAGGGCTGATGCCCTTTTTAATAGTCGAAAAAGTGGTTGGAGGAAAAACTAATCCCCCTCCCACGCCCACTCCCATTTGACTTTAAAAAAAAAAAAAAAAAAAAAACATGTTTAAAAATAAATGTTGCCATAAGATTAAAATCAAAATGCACTGTGTGTTAATGCTAATTCCCAATAAGGCATCTCAGCAGTATCCCAAGGAACGACTGAGGGTATTATGTTCAAACTTTCGGGGCTGCTTCTGCTCTTAAAATTTAACCAAATCAAGTAGTAGCGTAAGTGTATCAAGCTATCAAAGAAAGTAAACAGATTTTTTTTTGCGTTTTACATTTCACGTCAACTAGAGGAGGTATGAAACTAAATTAAAACACTTACTATTGTGTCCAGATTCTTAAGAGGGTGTATGTTGTTAAAAATTTCTGAACATTTTCTCCAGAATACAAATAGCAGGCTAAACTATAAATTCTTAAAAAAACGAAAAGATTTAAATTATTATTTTCTTTTTCTCTGAAAAGACTATGTCAATATAAAACGAACAGAAAATTAATTAAAAAAAAAATGTTCCACAAAATAAGTTTTCAAAAAAAAAAAAGTAAAGAACTCCATTGAACAAAAAATGAGCAAAAATAAAGTCAAATAATCTACCAAGCGTGCAAAACTACCACAAATCAGCATCGATAAAACAAATGAAACCCCAAAACGAGCAGAAATTAACATAAGTTGGGCTCGGAAACCTCTATGCCTTACCAAGGCCAGAACATAATTTGCACTTTACTGAAAAAATACAAATGAATGCGGATTGTCAGTTTTATATACATATACTGATATTTAGTAATAAAAATGTAATATTATTTGATGTATTAAAGTTATAAAAGTAAAAACATTTATATTTTTTTTCAGTAAAGTGCAAATTAGTGCAATTAGGGCTTAGAGGATGGACAACCACCCTCCCTTCCTTTAGGGTAAGGGTTGTAATTTATTGCCCTGGGGGCATATAAGGTGTTTATAGGAAGTGTTGTCGTAGAAACTCAAAAAGGGCTCATTCGATTGGAAATCGAAAGGCCTAGTGCCGTTTTTAATAGTCGAAAGTGATCGGAAGGCTTGACATTTTTATAATAAAGATCGATGTAAATCGATGTAATTATGCCTTGGGGGCATACAAGGTGTTCTATAGAAAGCGTTGTCGTTTCAAAAAGGGCTCATTTGATTGGAAATTGAAAGGCCTAGTGCCCTTTTTAATAGTCGAAAGTGATTGGAAGGCTTTACATCCGGGTTGCAGCGGTATAGCTAGCAACCTAGTAAGAGACGATCACCTCCAATGTAAGAAATATAAAAACCCGTAAGCTCCTAAAAAAAGAGTCAGATCAGAAAACAAAAAAGTACACCATTAGAACCGCCTTGTCCAAATCCTCCATAAAGGAAACTTACCGCCCTTTGGCTTGAATAAACAAAGAAAAATATTGGCTTGAAAATCAAGACGAAAATAGACTTTTACCACGTTATTCTCCCAAAACGGGATATTTTTTTCTTTTTTTTCTTTGTCTCCAGAGATAGCTTGGCACTGGAACATCGTAGAGGGTTGTTCAATAGCTCATTTAAAGGAAATTAATTGGGTTAAAAACCTTTTGTAACTAAAATAAATTATTTCTAAAAGAGAATAAATTTTTTCCAATAAAAACTGTATTTTGATGCAGTGACGTCATAATTAATATATAAGAAACGTCAAAACTGTAAATGGTCTCATTCATGAATACATAATGGTTAGATCAAAGCAAGCTACACGCAAGTTAAAAAATCAGTACTAAAATATTATAATAAAAGATCGAACTCTTCCCTATACTAACTTGCATACGCAACTTCACTATAGTTAAGATTACAGTATTATATTATACATCATTATAGATTATAAAAGGTTCAAATGTTTATAACAATAAAGAACGAACTCTAATTAAATTTTGTTATTATTATAATAAAGATCGAACTCTTCCCTTAAAATACTACTTGCATACGCAACTTCACTATAGTTAAGATTTACAGTATTTATATTATACATCATTATAGATTATAAAAGGTTCAAAATGTTCGAAGATTATAGAGTTAAAAAAAAAAATTTTCCCACACCGGGAAACGAACCCGAGCCTGTTAAGTGAAAGTTAACTATCCTAGCCACTAGACCATATGGAACCATAAAGAATTACAAAAAGACGATCATTAGGATATCATACGTAAGGCATTATAGTATGGTAAAGATCGACCTCTAGCCTATTTAAATTTTTACTATAGAGTTCATTACCATGAACTGTTTGATTGTTCAAAATTCAAATATATCTGAAAAGACTGCAGCATGAAAAATACATCAAAAATGCAGTTTTTTGACAAAAATTTATTCTACTTTAAAAACTATTTTATTTTAAATATAAAAGACACTAGATGTAGCAATTTCCTCTAAAAAAATGAGCTATTATACAAACTCTCTATGATTTTCCAGTGCCCAGCTAGCTGAGGAGAAAAAAAAAGCGAAAAAAAAGATGCCGTTTGTGGAGAATATCGTGGTTAAAATCAATTTTCTTGATTTTTCAAAGCCAATATATTTTCTTTGTTATTCATTATAATAAAGAACGAACTCTTTGCCTATAATAGATTAGATACTCAAACTTAATTATAGTTAATGATATAGTAATGATAGGGTTTTATTGATAGCTGAACTACAAATTAAAAGAAAAAGACACCAGCTGGATTTGTTACATTAAAAAATCCGGGTTGCAGCGGTAGCTAGCAACCTAGTAAGAGACGATCACCTCCAATGTCAAGAAATATAAAACCCCCCAACTCCTAAAAAAAGAGTCAGATCAAAACAAAAAGTACCACCATTAGAACCGCCTTGTCCGAATTTCCTCTATAAAGGAAACTTACCTCCCTTTGGCTTGAATAACAAAGAAAATATATATTGGCTTGAAAAATTCAAGAAAATTGACTTTTACCACGTTATTCTCCACAAACGGGATATATTTTTTTCTTCCGCTTTTTCTTTTTGCCTCAGCTAGCTGGGCACTGGAGAAATCATAGAGAGCTGTATAATAGCTCATTTTAAAGGAAATTGCAACATCTAGTCACTTTTGTATTTAAAAATAAAATACTTTTTAAATAGTAGAATCAATTTTGTCAAAAAAATTGCATTTTTGATGTATTTTCATACTGCAGTCTTTTTCAAAGATATTTGAATTTTGAAGCAATAAAAAAGTCCATGTAAATATAATAAAGAACGACCTCTGCCTATACTAAATTTTATACGCCACTTAATTATAGTATAGGTTAGTACTTTCAACAGATAGCATGGCACTGGAACATCGTAGAGAGTTGTTCAAATGGCTCATTTTAAAGGAAATTAATGGGGTTAAAAACCTTTTGTAATTAAAACAAATTACTTTTATTACTTAAGAAATTTTAATTATGTTCCTTAAGAAATCATTCATAAATAAAAATTTCCCAAAACAGAAATTGAACTCAAGCCTACTGGGTGAGAGCTATCCCAACCTCTAGACCATATAGGATATATTAAAATATCCGATTAATGAAGTTTATGTTAAAGAACAAATTATAATCCTAGTTAGCTGCCTGATTATTTGAGGATCGTCTCTTACTATTCCAAAGAAGAAAAGGCCGTAGGCTTTTTCCTGTTTGTAATTTATTTTCATAATAAAGTATCCGGGTGCAGAGGTAGCTAGCAAACCTAGTAAGAGACGATCACGTTTCAATGTTAAGAAATATAAAAACCCATCGTTTCTTAATTATAATAAAGAACGAACTCTTGCCTATACAAGATTAGATACTCAACTTAATTTTAGTTAATGATATAGTAATAATATGGTTTTATTATAAGCTGAATTACAAATTAAAAGAAAACTACCCTGGCTGGATCTGAACCACCACCTTTCTGTTATCGGCCGATCATGCTAGCCACTTAGACTATGGCGTCATTAATTAAAGTTGTAAAAATTAACAATATTATACATAAATAAAACAGTTCGTGGTATTTCAAAACGTTTGTGGTAACGAACTGTATAGGTCAGAACGACTCGCCTCAATATAAAGTAAAGAACGACCTCTTTGCCTATACTAAATTTTTATAGGCCACTTACGTATAGTATAGTCTAGTACAGTTATATTTAAGGTCAAATATATTAAAATTTTCCATTAAAAGACGATCATTGGAATAAAAAACTAATCACATACATTGGATTTAGTTCGCTACTTGATTATTTGAGGGCTAGTCTCTTACTATTTCAGAAAAAGAAACAAGTTATAATAAAGAACGACCTCTTGGCTATATACTAAATTAGATATGGCGTTGTAAGAGAATTAGCTCTGTCTGGAGTCGTGGGGATCGATCCCCATACCATACTTATTCTTTATTCATTCTCTTATTCTTGCAAAGGGATTTTTTTAGTAAATACAATTCTTGTCAAACTCATTGTAGAGAGCTATCCGGGTTGCAGCGGTAGCTAGCAACCTAGTAAGAGACGATCACCTCCAATGTTAAGAAATATAAAACCCCCCAACTCCTAAAAAAAGAGTCAGATCAAAACAAAAAAAGTACACCATTAGAAAACCGCCTTGTCCGAATCCTCTATAAAGGATATAATAAAGAAACGACCTCTTGCCTATACTAAATTTTATACGCCACTTAAGTATAGCATAGGTTAGTAATTCCAAAGATAGCTTGGCACTCGAACATCATAGAGAGTTGTTCAATGGCTCATTTTAAAGGATATTAATGGGGTAAAAAATCCGGGTTGCAGCGGTAGCTAGCAACCTAGTAAGAGACGATCACGTCCAATGTAAGAAATATAAAAAACCCTTAGTTCCTAACAGAGGAGTCAGATCAAAACAAAAAAGTAACACATTAGAACCGCCTTGTCCGAAAACCCCTGTATAGGAAAACTTTCTGTCCCTTGGCTTGAAACAGCAAGGGAAATTACAATAAAGAACGCCACCTTGCCCATGTTAACTAAAACATAAATAGGGATTATGTAATTTCCATCAGTATCATGGCTGCTACAGATGGCTGAAACCTAGTCCGGGTTGCAGCGGGAGCTAGCAACTAGTAAGAGATTACAATAAAAGACGATCATTGGAATAAAAAAACAATGCATACATTGGAATTAGCTAGCTACTTGATTGCTTTAGACTCGTCTTTTACTATTTCAAAGAAGAAAAAGCCGTAGGCTTCTTCCTGTGTGTAATCAGTTTATTATCATAGACAGCGCTCTAGCACTGCCTGAGTAAAAAACGATGTGGGCCAACAATGAGTTTTTTTCTTCTTCAGTCAGGCACTTCGTATCGAAGGAGTCGTTCGTATCCGGTTTTACACATAAAGAACGAACTCTGCCTATACAAACTTGTATAGTGGGGCATAAGGATCGATTTCATAAATGGTGTTAGTCAAAGAGGATCTCATGTAGTAGTTATTTAAAAATTCACTCTATAAAGAGGGTACTATATTATCATACCGACTTTGCATTTAAGATTGAGGCCAATTGTTGAATAAAGCAAACTTTGTTCTCTTGTAAATTAATATCGTACTGCATCTTCTTGGAATATCCTTTTGACTTAATGCAATCATTCCACAATCAAAAAAAAATATTATAAAGAACGGCATTTTGCCTATACTAAATTTTATAGGCCACTTTACTGTAATATAGGCTAGTACAGTTATATTTAAAGTCAATATTTTAAAATTTTCCATTAAAAGAAAATCATTTGGAATAAATACCTAGCCCATGTTAACTGAAGCACAAATAGGGATTATGTAATCCAGGTTGAAGCGCGGTAGCTAGCAACTTAGTAATTTTATTTTAACTGCAAACTGCAAAAATATTTATGATGTCTGAGAAATAAATTTTATTTTTTAATTCGAACCAGAAAAATACCAGAAAAATTAAAAAATTAGTTTGGTTTTTCTTTCGCTTAAAGTATCTCGTTACACCATTTTATCGGGCATAGGTACATTAATCCAGGTTGCAGCGGTAGTAGCAACCTAGTAAGAGATGATCACGTCCAATTTTAAGAAATATAAAACCCATAGCTCCTGAAAAAATCCGGGTTGCAGCGGTAGCTAGCAACCTAGTAAGAGACGATCACCTCCAATGTAAAGAAATATAAAACCCTTAACTCCTAAAAAAAAAGTCAGATCAAAAACAAAAAGTATTACCATTAGAACCACCTTGTCCGAAACCCCTATTAAGGAAACTTACCGCCCTTTGGCTTGAATAACAAAGAAAATATATTGGCTTGAAAATCAAGAAAATTGACTTTTACCACGTTATTCTCCACAAACGGGGATATTTTTTTCTTTCCGCTTGATTTTTCTTCTCAGCTAGCTGGGCACTGGAAAATCATAGAGAGCTGTATAATAGCTCATTTTAAAGGAAATTGCAAAACATCTAGTCACTTTTGTAATAAAAAATAAAATACTTTTGAAAGTAGAATCAATTTTGTCAAAAAAAATTGCATTTTTGATGTATTTTCATGCTGCAGTCTTTTCAAAGATATTTCAATTTTGAAGCAATCAAACAGTTCATGGTAATGAACTCTATAGTAATAATAGCTACTTGTCTCAATAGTAACGAAACTCCTGGAAAACCAAAATTTTTCTTTTTTGGCTTAATCGCTAAAATTATTATGTAAACTGCAAAAATATCTATGATGCCTAATCAGTAATAGTAATTTCTTAATTTAAACAACAAAAATACATGAAAATTTTATAATTAGTTTTACTTTTTGTCTCCTGGAAGAAAATTTTTTTCATCTCAGTTCAAAGTTATTATTTTATCCTGGAACCAAACTTTTTTTTGGTTTGTAACCCGTAAAGTACGTATCTCCCATATTATTGTCTTATAATTGCAATTATTTTAGTTTTCAGTCCAGAATCGCTAAAATTATTATGTAAACTGCAAAAATATTTATGGTGTCTAACCAATAATACTAATTTTGTAATTCAAACAAGATAATAACCTGAAAATTTAAAAAATTAGTTTTTTTATGCTAGGTTTTAGATACTCGAGCACGGGGTATTGTGTACTTAATAATTTAAACCTTGAAAAAATATGGTCTCACGCGAGTGGAAAAAAGAAAGAATAACCAAAAAAAAACTATCAAAATAGAGCAATCCAAATTTTTACTAATAGAAAACTTTACTACACAAAAAATAAAGCTAACATCCTGAAATATAGGAAAAGTTTATTTAAAAGAGATAAAAAATGCCACCGAACGCAATAAAGCTCGAGAACACGTAAGCATTGCTACTAAGATGTCTTGTGATCCAGAATTTAAGAAAATGAAATATGACAGAGCAAAACAGAGGTATGTTACGGATCTCAGGGGTATCGAGAAGGGAAAATTCAGACAGCCAAAACAAAAGAGCAAGGAACGGTATGATAACGATTATAGATTACCGAAACAAACATAAAGAAAAAAAGTTGCTACCAGAATAATGGGTAGATACTGGGGTGACAAAAGGCTATAATGAAAAAAATCAAATTCTCTGCGAGGTTGTACCGAAGAACGCATAAGGACAAAGGGAAAAAAATTACATTCAGAAATACAAGAAGATGGCAAAAATTACAATAAAGAACGATCTCTCTCCCATACTAACTGATTTATAGTGGTTCCAGGTGTATACGGGTTGCCAGCGGTAGCTAGCAACCTAGTAAGAGACGATCACGTCAATGTTAAGAAATATAAAAAAACCCATAGTTCCTAACAAAGGAGTCAGATCAAAAAACAAAAAGTACACCATTAGAACCGCCTTGTCCGAAACCCCTGTATAGGAAACTTTCTGTCCCTTGGCTTGTATAATAAAGATCGAACTCTTCCCTATACTAACTTGCATACGCAACTTCACTATAGTTAAGATTACAGTATTTATATTATACATCATTATAGATTATAAAAGGTTCAAATGTTCGAAGATTATAGATGTTAAAAATTTCCCCACACCGGGAATCGAACCCGAGCATGGTTAAGTGAAAGTTAACTATCCTAGCCACTAGACTATATGGAACCATAAAGAAGTATGATTTAAGAGCCATATGCATTTATTATTTCACCATACCAATTATACTAAGGCCAAAACAAAATCGTCGACTTGCAAAACCTTACTTTTGACACATTAGTTAAAATCTTTCATCAGGCTTAAAAAATTTTTTGCTAGTTAATTTCTAAATTGTTAATTTGTAGTTAATTTGTAAAGACATCCATTTAGCAAAAAGAAAAGTAATATTTTTTATAATAAATTATAGTAAAGAACGAAAAACTTAGGTCCATAGTAACTAAAACAAGATTATAATCAGCTTGGTATAAAATACTGTCATCCGGGTTGCAGCGGTAGCATAGCAAACCTAGTAAGAGGACGATCACCTCCAATGTTAAGAAATATAAAAACCCGTAGCACCTAAAAAAAGAGTCAGATCAAAACAAAAAGTACACCATTAGAACCGCCTTGTACAATCCTCCATAAAGGAAAACTTACCGCCCTTTGGCTTGAATAACAAAGAAAATATATTGGCTTGAAAAATCAAGAAAATAGACTTTTACCACGTTATTCTCCCCAAACGGGATATTTTTTTCTTTTTTTTTCTTTTTTTTCTTTTTTTTGTATCCAGAGATAGCTTGGCACTGGAACATCGTAGAGGGTTGTTCAATAGCTCATTTTAAAGGAAATTAATTGGGTTAAAAATCTACAGTAACTAAAATAAATTATTTTTAAAAGAGAATAAATTTTTTCAATAAAAAACTGTATTAGTTTTTTTTTTTTGATGCAGTGGACGTCATAATTACTATATAAGAAACGTCAAAAACTGCAAAAAAGGTTTTCGTCTCACTTCATGAATTACATTTATTATATACTTATTAATAAAAGAACGACCTCTTGCCTATACTAAATTTTATAGGCCACTTAAACTATAGTAGCATAAAAGGATTTTATAATAAAGGAACATCCGGGTTGCAGCGGGAGCTAGCAACCTAATAAGAGACGATCGAGTTCCAATGCTAAGAAATAAAAAAAAACCATAGCTCCTAAAACAGCAGTCAGATAAAACAAAAAGTACAACATGGAAACCCGCCTTTGTCCAAAAACTCTGATAGGAAACTTTCTGTAATTTGGCCTTGAAAAAGCAAGGGCTTTTGAAAATAAGAAATTGACTTTCAACCACGTATTCTCCACAAACGCGGCTATTTTTTTTGTTGATTCAGAGATAGCTTGGCACTGGAACATACG
>CM051265.1:38310846-38373174 GCA_027921565.1 Artemia sinica
GGCACAAATTGCCTGGCCCCTTATCCTCCCTCGTTTAAAAATGTTGAAGTCTCCGTACCCCCCCCCCAAAAAAAAAAAAAATAAAAAAAAAAAACGAAAGTTTCAACTCAAACCCTCCGAGCAGTTCCCTAGATATTGCAGATATATGTAACCATTAGGTCATTTTTAATATCTGGTTACATATGGTGTCTTTCTATTTACCTCTATGCCATCTCCCAAAGTCGAAATCAAGGTCCACTCGGCTCTCTAAAAAAAAGCCGAAAGCTTCAACTCGATCCCTCTAGCCATGCCCGAGATAATGCAGAAAGGTTATTTTGTTAAGCATGGTACACATTGTGTATTTCTATTTACATCGTTAATTCAATAAGAATAGAACCTAGTCCAGCAAGGGCTTATAGTTCCAATAAAACTAAGCTGATATGAGACCAGAAATCCTTAGTAAAAATTCAAGTTCTGCTAGACCACTTAGCCCCCCAGCACTCCCTGGACATTTCCGACTTATCCCCCTAGCCACATTAAAAAAAAAACACGTCATTTTGACAACGTGGTAAAACACAGTGGCTTTTGATTTACCTTGCTATTTAGACATGAATATATTCTAAGTCCCATAGGGGCTTATAGTATAAAAACCTTTAAGTAGAAAAGAGAATTCGTTATGGTTTTCTTCGAAAGGGATAATTCATTGAAAGCATTTCGGTGTCTTGTACCTATTATTAATTTTGATGTTATTTTTTATAAGAAATATCTTTGCTTAGGATTTCTGTGCTAGTTATTTAATTTAACTACTACATTTTTTACGTGTGTTCTGTAAGGATTCCCGCCATTATCAAACAGTTCGTGGTAACGAACTGTAAGTAAGGAGCGATCCGGCACAATAGTAACCGTAACTCTAGAAAACGGAATTTTGATACCAGTATATACATCAGAAGAATGAGATTTTTATTCTGACTTTAAATCTATAAATTTCATTAAGTTTAGTCGTGCTCATCAAAAGTTACGCACCTGAGAAAATTTGCCTTATTTCCGAAAAAAGATAGAAACACCCCCTAAAAGTCATAGAACTTTAATGAAAATCACACCATCAGATTCAGCGTATCATTCAGCGTACTGTATAAGTTTCAAGCTCCTATCTTCAAAATGTGGAATTGTGTATTTTTTGTCAGAAGCAAGATCACTGATGCGTTCTTTTTTTCTTTTTTTTTTCCAGGAGTGATCGTATCGACCCAATGGTCCTAGAATATCGCAGGAGGGCTCATTCGAACGGAAATTAAAAGTTCTAGAGCCCTTATAAGTGAACAAAAAAAAGAGGGCAACTAGGCCCCCTCCCACGCTCATTTTTTCCCAGTCACCTGATCAAAATTTTGAGTAGCCAATACAATAAAAAATACAATATAAAATACAATAAAAAAATACATGGTCGAAAAATACAATAACTATGTCTTTGAGGATGACTTAATTCCCCACAGTCCCCGGGGAAAGGTCTGCAAGTTATGAACTTGGCCCAATGTTTACATATAGTATTGGTTATTGGGAACTATACAGAAGTTTTCAGGGGGGATTTTTTTCTGGTATGGGGGGGGGGGGGTGTGGGTCGGGTATTACGTGGGAGGATCTTTCCATGAAGGAACTGTTCATGGGGGAAGGGACATTGCTATGAATGGGGCGCCGGATTTTCCAGCATTATTTGAAAAACGATCAGAATTAAAAAAAAACAGTTTTTTCAACTGAAAGTAAGGAGCAACATCAAAACTTAAAACAAACAAAAATCATTACGTATATGATTCGGTTCACCCCCTAGTCATTAACTCGCTCTTTACGCTAAAGTCTTTTCTGTACTTTCGTCAGAGCCATTTATTCTAATTAACGGCCTTTCTGATTAAGGGGTTATTCTTAAAGAATTGGAACAAAATTTGAACTTTAGCGTAAAGAGCGAAGTATCGACTAGGGGGCTAACTCCCTAATATACGTAAAAAAACATACGAATATAGAAGTTCGTTACGTAAGTTAATTCGCAAGTTGAGTCAAAACAAAATTTTGAGAAAGCCATTTAGCCAAAAACAAGTACAATTAATTTGCAAATTTCGTTATTCATATACGGTGAGCCAAAATCAAAGCTGCATTAATTCAAAAACGTTCAGAAATTAAATAAAAAAAAACAAGTTTTTTTTACGTGAAAGTAAGGAGCGACATTAAGACTTAAAACGAACAGAAATTATTCCGTATATGAAAGGGGCTGTCCCCTCCTCAACGCCTCGCTCTTTACGCTAAAGTTTGACTCTGTCTCACAACTTTATTTTTTAAAACAATAAACAAAATTCGGGTAAAGAGCGAGGGCGTTGAGGAGGGGACAGCCCCTTTCATATACGGAATAATTTCTGTTCGTTTTAATTTTTAATGTCGCTCCATACTTTCAGTCAAAAAACTTGTTTTTTTTATTCAATTTCTAAAATAAAACCCATATCTGAGCAATTGATAATTTGCTTCTTTTTGAATCCTTGCCCCTTGGGTATCTGATATTAGTTAGTCCGGGCGCCATGCTTGGCTATCTCGCTTATTTCAAGAAGGGGGTACAACGGAATGGGTTTATTATGAAACATATACAAAAAAACGCTGATACCGAAATAAAAATGGCACTTTAAAACAAGAAGGGGAATTCTATTAAATTTGCATCTGAATTTCAGATTTCCCGAAAAGTACTATCTAGCGAGCAAAGGCCGCAAAAACCGGTTTCAAGCGTCATTTTCCGGTATTCTTTAGCCTATGTTGTTTTGACTGCTGTTGTTTTAGCATCAAGACCGAATCAAGACAACAGACTGAATTGAATGGTAGGTTTATTTCTTAGCTATCTCATCAGGCTCCTATATACCAAATTAACCAAATTGCGAGCAGACATATTATTGACAAATATAATTGTGGGTTATTTGGTGGTAGTGCCCAATGTTGCAAACATTTTTAGCTAAGCTTTGATAATTGATAGTTTTTTAAGATTTAGTAGGTGGAATATAGCTATACATGTAGTAAATATTTAGAGCTATACAAAGGACGGTATTGTTTAGTCTAAATGTTGCTAGATGGCTTCCTTGATTTTTTTTTTCATGGAGCTTAGAGTCTCGAGTCTTACTAGTTTCCCATTTCTTGGCCAACATCTATCTGCCAACTAAATTGCTATGTGACGATATTCCACAAATTCAGCATGTAATCCTGCAATGGCTTTCCTGTATCCAAATGGGAACTCTATCATGCTTGATATCCAAAGTAAAGCAAAGCTTATAGAATGCATGTTTGACCTTTGGACCCGTACTGACCGCAAGTCCTTACTTTTCCAGTGTAACCTATCAGGAGGATTTGCAGATAGAACTGGAGTAGTTCAGTTGCTTCTAGGTATCTACCAAACCAAACTGTAAACTGCGAGAGATTTGCCAATGAACTGAGCAGCATAGATGAAGAAGCTGTGGATACCCGTGTGCTCTTCACACGAGTTTCTGTGCCAGGACGGGGTGCACGAATATAATCGTGGAAGCAAATGACACAGACACTGTGATCATCTTGCTTCAGTCTTTTAAGACGATTGAAAAGCAAAGCCATGCCACCCTTATATTTTGGTTTGTTTGCGGGACAAAGTCATTTCGATCACTGAGCTTGCAAATAGAATCCCACCGTCTCTAGTAAATTCAATAGCGTTTTTGCACTGTTTCACCGGATGTGATACTGTGAGCTTCTTTTCCTCCAAGGAGAGAAGACGATCCTTAGAGCAGCTGTGGCGTGATTACCTCGAATATCTGCTCTTACTGCCCAGATTTTGGAACAAATCGACCGAGTAGTTGAGCTTAAGAAAAATATTATGAAGCTATGTTACGATATTTTGATCGCCTCATACAGATAACCAGAGGAATTTTCGTGTTTGAATGACCTCCGCGTTCACTTGTTCCCTCGACAGAAAACCCTGAAGAGCCTGCCTCCAACCAGTAGTAACCTATATGCTGGTCCAGGACGAGATTAGGGACGATTGCATAATACGACCAAACCCTCAATATTATGGACGTATAAAGCGAGCAAACATGTTATATTTTGGAACTATATATTCAGGGACGAGATTGTATCAGGTGACCAGACCGGTTTCTGAGGCAACACCCATTTTCTGTGCCAATCAGAGATGTTTCTACTAACGATACTCATTATACGGTAACTTGATTAGCATAGTAATCGGATTCAAATATAAGGAGTGATTTTCATTGTAGTTCATATTAGTAAGAGAACTGAATTCAGAGAGAGAACAGTTTATTATTATTTGACATGATATTAACAAAGAAAATGAGTGGTACGTTTACACTATTGGAGCTTGATGGTGGAGTAGGTAGCAGCAATGTCACAAAGGCGAGAGTACCAAACGTGATAGTGGAAATTACAAAAGGATGTAGACTAAGCCTTGAATGCGACGATATGTATGCAAGATACGTGATAACATTGAGCAAATTTAAACTGGAGGCGCAATTGTGCTATGCGGCGAAATTGAACATTGTGCATATAAATAGACTTCAAGCTGCATTAGATACAGTAGTGAAATATCGAGGAAAATAAATTGAACCAATGATTATTATTGTTGTAATTATATTCAATAAAATTGTGTAAAAATCGAAGATATTTTTCTATAGTAGGTTAGCGTATATTTTAAAAGTAGAAAAAGAATCCTGGTTAGTCTGAAGTTGGTTGTGAGAGTGTTAGGACTCTAAAAATGGATACATTTGAGAAAGAGAAAATCATGGGGAATCTTGTGTTTATGGAAAAATGTTGATTCTAGATGATGAACTTCTGGAGTTATCTGTTCAAAGGAAGATATTTTCTCAGGGAATGCTTGTCCATATAATGAAAACTGATTCTCCGTCATGAGACTATTGCATGAAGCTTTTACGTCGTGGTCCAAAGGCATTTACACAATTTATTGACATATTAATCACGACAAGACAAAATGATATAGCGGATTTGCTTTTAAACACACACTAGCTTAGAAATTTCAGACTATGATTTTTTCATGAGAAGGATGTTGTTCAAAGAGGATTTACTCCTTTCTCTCTCTCCCACTCAATTTGTTGATCATAGCTCAGTTTCATTTTGGCGGTGAGAGCGTCAACACATGAAAAATGTTCCATACATATCCACTATGCATGTATACACTGGGCAGCTGGTCATCATGTGAGAACTGTACAATGATTGATGAGTATGATGAAAAGTGCAGATTATGCAACCCTGTAAATTGCATAGAGGATATACCGTACAAAATAAAGGTTGTAATTCCTGTCTTGAAGAGGTGTGTGATTCTCATCCTAGAGGACACCTATGCTCTAATTGCCACTATGATATTTTAATCACTGGGAGAATACATATCCTGGTATGATTGGAAAGAATCTTAAAAGTGATTTTAGTTTATTGCTACGAGACTGGTATCGTCGTGGCTTTAGATTGTTTTGGGAGGAGTCAGGTCTACGATTCAACTGTTGGAATAACAAAAGAATTTGGTTTCTACGTCATCGTTGTGAAGACAATGGTTACTATGATTATAAGCCTACTGATTTTTATTTGGCTGTTACAGAATGTGATTCACCACTTGCGGACACTGTATGTGACATTGCTTCAAATAAGCAAATTGAAACATGCGAATTTTACAAAATGAATGAAAATAGTATCATTGACTATACAAAGAGATATGATAAGAGTGAAGTTACATTATACTGTAGAAAATGTGACCCTGACATTGCAGCACATCAGGATCAGTACAAACTGATATTCTGATTATCTTTCCGCATTAGTTGTTCTTGACAAATACCTATATGTAGTAGAAGATCAAATCTAAAGAGTAGAAAAGTCGTTTTTATCATGTATACACACTATTTTTATTAATAAACAATTTTACACAGATTTTTAGAAGATTTTCTTCATAGGGCACTAAAATCAATATTAAACACACTTGGAAGTATACTTTCCACTATGAAGTCGTTCAATCGAGGAAAGTCAACGTAAATGCTGAGAAACTTGTAGGCTTGTAGCTTGTAAACTGTAAATTGTACACTGTAAACTTGTAAACTGTAGCTTGTAGGTATAGCCATGAAATCTGAACATGAAAAAGAGTAATGCATGAAAGCCACATGTCTTAGTCGTTAAATCCGGTACTCTCCTTTGATTTTGAATGATAGTTTTCCCACTGCTCTCAATAAAGTTGCTGATGTATGGAGTGTAGAATTTATATGATAGGCCAAGAGGATCAAAAAATTCGATATTCTTCACTATTTGAAAGATGCATAGCCAATGACCTGTCTTCAAAGTCGATGGACTGCTATTAACAATGATTAGGGTGTTGTTAACACTTGAAATTTTATCAATGAAGTCCGATTGTATGCAATAGGACATGTACCGGAACATGTATAAATCCATCTTAAATACGTTGATTATTTGGTTGGTGTTCATGGTGCAAGGTCTAGTAGAACACTGCCGTCGGGTGTGATTTCCAAATAGGTTTTAAATTGACTCAATGATATTAATGTGATACTTTCAGTCAAAGCATCGGCAAATGTGCACTCTAAACGTACATTCCCCGTTCATACTATGCTCATATCTTGAGTGCCAGACAAGCCCAAAACAATTACACCATGATTTTTTGAAAACATTGAATCAGTTATTCCGTTTTCAAATAGTTATGAAACATGATCTAGGGATTGCATGGTCAACTCATAAAGAGTTCTGTAGGATTTTTTATCAAATGATAGAGTGTACAGTGGAATTCCATTCACTTTGCACACAAGGCTAGATAGACCAAAAAATTAGAATCATGGAGGGATGCAGTCCAGGATCCAACGGCACGGCACTCTTCACAAAGGCCAAAGCGAGTTTTGATGGAATTTCTCCATTAATAAATGATGAATCGGTATAACTGCGAGAGCCAGTGGCATTGTGACATTGATTGGTGATCGTATGGGGGACAAGAAGTTTAATGTTGTTACCATTGGCTCTTAGCTTTTCCACTGCCAATGCAACAGAGCTCATAACCAGTTGTTTTCGAACATGAAGAATTGCCGAAGTGATAATGACACTTGCAGTTAGCAACTAGCATTCAACCGAGCAAGTCCGAAAATTTACCTGTGCTGTATTAATCTATTGGATAAACAAACTAATTATCGGATAAGCTAACTAAGCGCTGGCGGACGTGATTTTTTGCAAGGCACTTTTGGAAAACGGGGGGGTTTAATTGCCCCCTTGCCAGTAAGATTTCGTGTTTTTTTTTTAACACAATTTTCTGAAGGTGTTGAAGGAAAATACAAAGGATGGCTGAATGATGGCCGTCTAGCCCAATAATTTTGAGACCGTCTAGCCCAATAATTTTGAAAGGGGCAATTAAAGGTTATTTTTTATTATTTTGTGCCCAGTGAGGACATTATTTACAACATAATCAATAAGTTGCCGAGAGAGATTCGAAGGAAGAAGAATTGGTTAGGCGGCTGAAGGAAAGACAATGGCAAGTAAAGTGTCTGGTTCGGATAAAAGAAAGTTGCAGATTCTAACGGCAGGTGATAGAACAATGCGCTTTGATTCAGAAGTGAAGTTCTCAGGCAACGAAAGTACGGAAGAACAATTAACCAACTGACAAACCAAATAAACCAATCGAAGGTTAAACAAAACAGTGGACTGAGAAAATCGAAAAGGACTTGGACTTAAAAATCAGCCAAGAAGTTGAAACAGCTGTCAGCAAACTGGGCGCTGTAAATCAGAGAACAGAACAGAGTAATTCCACCATCTAAAACATCAAAACAAAGATTTACAATAGTTTGTCGCTCAATCTTGAGAAAATGGTGAAAGAAAAGTTCTGTGAACTTGACCGGCGTTTAAAATCCCTTGAGAAGTCCGTTTCCGATATCGATCTAGCTACTAAGGCTGTGAAAGCATCAGTCAGTGAAATTAAAGGGACAATAGACAATCACAATGCGACCCTTGCAAAAGCGTCGCTAGGTAACCAACTGATATTTTTCGGCCTCGAAGAAGATGTCACAATGAACACTGTTATCAAGGAGAACGTAGAAAACAAACTTATGGAACTATGTGCGCAGAAATTTCCGGGCATTCCTTTAGATGCCTCTGATATTGTCTTTGCCCGAAGAATAGGACGCAAAGTGTCAAATCTGCCAAGACCTACTGTAGTGACACTTTCAAACCTTAGAGTTCGGTCGCAGATCTTAAAAAATAGGAAGCAACTCAAGGGTCTAGAATGTCTATCACTGAATGCCTAGCAAAAACTAAACGTGAGTTATTCGCATACGCAAAAACTGAATTTGGACTGAAAAATTTCTGGACCACTGATGGAAATGTTATGGTTAAAACCGGACCCACAAGAGCCCGTAAAGTGTCAAATAAGGATGAGATTATCATTTTGAAAAGATATCTTGATACTTCGATCGGGGGCATTTAAAACCAAGAAAGTGTATTGATAATAATATTCATGGATGTAATTAATTTGTAACATTGTTGCTTTTCTACCTTAGTGCTACCATTTCTTTTTCTCTTTCTACTTCTCTTTCTCATTTCTTTTTCTCTTTCTACTTCTTATCCTGCTTATGCTTTTCCTGCTCTATTTCCTGCTTATGCCTCTCTTCTTGTTGTGATAGACGGTCGGATTTCTCAGACTCAAAAAAAAAGGGGGGAGTGGGGAGAATGAACAGAGATTTTTTCACGAGAGGGTTGCCCGTTTTTGGCCAAGTCATCATCAGCACACATCACTAAATACTACAAACACTGGAACACTCCTGTTATTACTACTTTCCCCCACTATCATTATTTAGTCTAATTGATGAAAATAAAAAACATCGTTGATCTCGATGATGAATGATTTTTCATTCTTAACTGAACAGTCCCTGCTAAAAACCGCATTTCTCAATCTGCCAGGATGCGATGACGAGTCAGCTACTGATCCCGTGATAGACAGGTGAATGCCTCGTCCTGCTCATATGTAACACCAAAAGAATATCTTAATGAAATACTTTCCTGCAATTTCTACTAATGATAAATTTAATCTTTTCTGCTATAATGTTCAAGGAATTAACACACAATGGGATGATATCTTACATTCACTGCTTAAAGGAAAAATCCTTTTAGTTTAGTTGGTTTAACTAAAACTTGGCTGTCTTCTGAAGATGACATGTCGCCATACTGTTTGCCCAGTTTTGAAGCCATACATCTTCCACGGCCACGTAACAAAGTGCTCCGGTGGCATTACATTATTCGTAAATGATTCTATCTCTTACAAGCGCCGCGGTGACTTGGAATCAATTTTTAATGGTGTGGTCGAACTTTGTCGATCTGTCTACTCAATAGTCATTGAAATTCTTGGAAAGTCATCTCCAGTAGATTTCGTGTGCCTTTTTTATAAGCCACCGCCATTTCCAAGTGACATTTTCTGTTTGCAAGTTGAGCAGCTTATGTCGGAGATTAATGAATGTGGTCGAGGTAAAAATGCATGTCTTATGGATGACTTTAACATCAACTTGCTGACGATTGGACAGTGACGCCAACTCGCGTTCGTTCCTTGATACAACTGTATCATCTGGTCTTCTCCCCACTGTATTCTTTCCCACATGTTATTGTTTAGCTAGAAATACTGCAACACTGATTGACAATATATTCCTTTCCTTTAACCCTCAAACATCTTTTACCTCGCATATTATAACATCTGATGTTTCCGATCACTACCCAGTCATCACAATGGTCCCAACAAGGGCAGGCCGGTCCACTAAGCCAGCATCTAATCGTGTTTTCACGTATCAAAGTTTTTCCAAAAAAACATTGATTACTTCACTAAAACCCTGAAATGGAATGATTGGTCTGCTGTAACTCATGCGTCTTCGACAGATATGGCAGCAAATGCACTCACGAGCCGGCTTAAACAGTTAACAGAACGGTGTTTTCCTCTACGAAAAAGTCGGATCAAAAGTGCTCCCAAAACTCCTTGGATGACGAAAGGTCTCGTTCAGTCTACCGAACACAAAAATAGACTGTACCTGAAAGCTTGTAAATCTACAACTCCTGAAGCGAGAGATACATACAAAAAGTACAGAAATACATTAAACGGATTAGTACGTAATGAAAAAAGGCGGTATTATGCGGAGAGAATAAATGAATGTAAGAGTAACTTGAGAAAAGTATGGGAGGTTGTTAATGAAATAATTTGTCAAAAAAGGAAGAAGGTAGCTATACCAAAAGAAATAATAAATATGCGTGGTGAGACAGTAGCAAGCGAATCTCCTACTGAAGCTTTTAATCAATTTTTCGTTAATCAGACATCTCTACATGCTTCTAGCCCATCTCCTGAACAAACCCACAGTAGAACAATATCAGGTCTTTTTCTAGCACCATGTACGAAAGAGGAATTACTAGTGATTATCAGTAAGCTGCCTAATGGCAAAACCCAAGACACCTTTGGGCTGCGCAACTATATCTTGAAGATGGCCTCTGCAGGTCTTGTAGCTCCACTTACAAACTTGGTCAACCTTTCACTAGCAACCGGAGTTTATCCTAATGTGTTCAAAACTGCTCAAGTCCTTCCCCTCTACAAAAAAGGAGACAAGAGTCTTATCTCTAATTATCGACCCATATCAATTCTACCGGTTATACCAAAAGCCCTCGAGCGAGTGGTTTATAACAGAGTATATAGATTCCTTGATATCAAGCAGCTACTCTCTCTCCGTCAATACGGGTTTCGGCGTTATCATTCAACTTTGCATGCCTTAGTTGATTCAGTTGAATACATATTAAATAGCCAGGATGCTGGAGAAAAGGTACTAGGGATTTTTCTGGATTTCACTAAAGCTTTCGACACGTTATGCCATCCAATCCTCCTCACAAAATTACATTCATTTGGAATATATGGTGCTGCTCACGAGTGGTTTTTTCATCGTACCTGACTGATCGTAAGCAGTGTGTAATTGTGGAGGGTAGTGTGTCGCCAGAATTACGGGTAAAATCTGGCGTACCTCAGGGGTCGGTACTTGGACCGCTCTTGTTTATTTTGTACATCAATGACCTGGTAACATGTCTTACTACAAATGCACACCCAGTACTATTCGCTGATGACTCAAATTTCTTCATTGCTGCTGAATCATCCGAGTCTGCTGCAAAAAAGGCCCAAAAAACACTTGACGAAATATCTGACTGGTGTTTTCGTAACAAAATGCAGGTAAATGCTACAAAAGCTGCATCATAGTCTTCACTTCTGCTCTACAACTCCTCATTGTCTCAAAATGTCGCACTGTCAATCAACGGAAATCCAATTCCTGAGACCACAGTCACAAAGTTCCTTGGCGTATTTGAAGATTCCTCTCTTTCGTTCAAACATCACATATCCCAGCTGTCTTCAACAGTCTCACGGCAAACATCAATGTGACATAGAGCTAGCCTGCTTCTAAGTGCTGACATGATGAAAATGCTTTATAATGCTTTTGTCTTCCCCTACTTGAACTACTGCTGTTCTGTATGGAGCAACACATTCAAATCTCATCTAAAATCATTAAAGAGATCACAAACCGTGCAGTTAAGGCCACATATTGCCTCCCCAGGCTATACCCCTCAACAGACCTATACAGAGACACTGGAACAATAGATATAACAGAGATAATCAACGTTAGTAATCTGCGTTTAATACACTCGGCAATATCGAATAGAATTCCTCAAGGCCTTTCCAGGTACTTCGAACTTTGTAGCACAATTCATCGAGGAAGAGCTCTCCGCTGCAACAAGTACAATTTTATGCTACCGAGAAGAAGGTTTACAAGGTCTCAACACTCTCCAGTTTATAGAAGTATTTCTGTATGGAACTCAATTAATGAATCTATTAAATCATAAAATCATTTGGCACACTCCAAATACGATACCTCTCTTACACAGTATTGGATACTGCATGAGTTAATGTCTCAATTTTTCGTTTGTTTCTTATCCTCTCACTCTCCTTCTTTGACTCCACCTCGTCTCAATTCTTTCCTTTCTAATTCTTTATCCCTCTCTTATGTTATCAGCTCTTCTCTTTTCATTTCATAGTGTGAGATAAATTTGTTTACCAATATTGGGCGTGACTCGTACAAGCATTGCTTTGAGTCGAAATGTTCATATTAATTGTTTCGTTTGTTCATTTATTTAAAATAAAAGGTTGATTGATTGATTGATTGATTGCATCGGGTGCTGCAGCAAGTGTTTTTTTCAAATAAAATTCGATGGAGCTAGTTGTAACTTTATGTCAATCTTGACATTGGGGGGTAACCATTGCGATATATTGAATATCTCATGATTTAATTTTCCAACTAATTGATACTCCTGGGTCACTGCAGCAGTTAACTCACCGTCAGTATCAACACCTGATCGATATTCATATCCCAGTGACTGTCCTCTCAACTCCTTATATGCCTTTAGAGTCATCATCATAAATTGTATGTAGCTTGCATAGTTGGATAAATTATTGCTAGTGCTCACCAATGTTCCATTAATGAATGCATTAATTTGTTTGGACAAGTTGTGTAGGATACAGTTTTCATAGGACAGGCCATCGGCAGCAGTGGGAGCTGTATTATCTGACTTTTTCTTCAGCGCAACATTTAAATTAATAAATGTTGATTGCAAATCAATGAAATAGTTTTCATTGGAAAAATATCTGAAAGTGTATATTTTTCGAGAGGGGTTGTTGAGGATGAAATTGTTCATAGTAGCCATACTTGACACTGACATCAACATTTTCAGCATTGAATAGATTCAATGAGGAGCTGATTGGTGGATGCGATTTTTTGTGGGGGAGATAGGTCATCTTAAGAGAAGAAATCCTTCTTTGATCTAACAATCTTTTTCTTCTTCTTCTAATTGGTTTTCTTCCTTTTATTCCTCGAAGTCGATGTTGATGCATTTCGCTTCCCACCTGGGTTGAGACTGATGAGTGAATGGTAACCACGCACCCTTTTTTAATCCCTTCCCATTTTGCTGAGATTTCAATTGCTCACCAACGGCTCTTGCTGAAGATCTAACATTTTCTTTAACACTCTCGTTGAAATTTTTTACCCGATCCCCAGTCCCTGTAGTGTTTGAGGCAGCAAAATTTGATGCAGCAGGTTACAAGATATTTTCTGGCAAGGGGTATGCAGAACGAAATAGCCTAGCAAACCAACTACCAAGACCATAGCCAGACATTGTAGTACGCCCCTGTAATACTCCAATCCATGACCTATTTGACGAGGACTCAGAGCACCAACATAGCGGCCAATATCAGGACAGACAAATGGGATTCTTCTATTGTTCATCATAGGCAGTGACGATGGGTCGAAAATGGCAGGTAATCACAGCCAAGCCTTTTGTTATTGCTAGAGGATCACCCAATCCACTTCTTACTGTTAACCGACAGAGTTCCATATATGAAGTGTTTACAAGAATATAGTGAAGATGCTTCATATTATAGTGATGAACATGTCGAGGGTTGTTTTTCGTTCAAGAACACGTAGGAGGGGGACATTTGAATTACCAACTCTCGATGTTTCCACAAAGGACGCAATAAAGAAATATACAAGAGTCCGAGGCGAAACCAGGTGGGTTGTCTGCAAAAATAACATGATTCATCCCCCTAACACTCCCAGCGTTTTTACCACTGATTATATTGTGTTTAAAACCAAGAATATCTCTTAGATTTATCATTGGAGAATAACCTTTTCACTGGGCAATGGGTGAACTAACGTAGAGCTTACCCTCTCCCTTTGATTAGTTGAATTGAAAAGCTCCTTTTTTACGATACGACCGGAAATTCTTTTATTGATAGTACGACACAAATCTTCCATACAAGTGAGTTCCTCGTATAGCAATACGACATATGGATATTCAAATGAATTGATCTTTTCAATTTTATCTTTATCGCTAACAAGTGGCAAATCATGTTGATCGCTAACGAGTGGCCAATCGTAGGGTCTAATTTTTTATATCATATATGTGATCCTTTCTCAGTATATCATAGGTATTTTTTGAGAATACAGTCGACAAGAGCCACTTCATACACATCATCAAATTTGATGGTGGGGGAGAGATTCGCCCAAAAATCACTTGTTTTATTCAAGTCATTGTAGAGAGGATCGGAAACGTTGGACATAAATGTTAGATAGAAATCATTGGGCATTTTTATTGTCTTCAACCAATCCAGAATCAAAATCGAATTTGTATCCTAGCCAACGAACAAGTTACTGTTTCTTAACCCTGTGAGTACGGGTCTTTAATATCTTTTTCAATTTGATAGATTTCACTACTGTTTCTAACTTTTTTTGTAGTTCATAGTCCTAAAAGCCGCCGAGAATCTCTTTATCTTTGGTGTCTCGTAGACGATAAGTTATGGGTTTGGTGTCTAGGATTTTTGCCACTTTAACAAGTTCAGTGGACCACGAGTAATTGCCCTTTTCAAAAATATCAGTTGTTCTATTAATTCAAACAGTATCATCAACTATGAATTTTTTCTTCACAATCGTTTTCATTGGAATATTGTTTAAGAAAAGTATCAAATGTACCATGATCAGAATGATGAACTTCCATTGGGGTTGAGTTGGACAATGATCGGTGGGGTCGTTGATTATAAATAAACATGATTTTATCTAAATCATGAATAAAAGCAGGTATATTTTTCACTCTACAATATCTTGAAAGTAAAAGTCGAATAGTTCTTATCAATCGTTCGGCCAATGCAGCCTTTATAGGAATATGACTATGATAGAGCATTGTATTATATTTCATTAGTACTTTTTCGACATATGGATTAACAAAGTCACAACCGCCATCCGTTTGAATTTTTTTATACGAATCTTGTTCAAGAATACTTTCTATAGCCTGAGCAACTTCAACACCTCTCTTTGTCCGCAATGGAATGGCATACGCATGGCGACTAAAAACACTGATTGCAAGTAGAATGTACTTGTATGGTGTATTGTGACGTCTTTGAATCTCATCTAGAGTTAAGAGATCTGCTTTCATTATATGCAGTGGGAAAAAGGCTTTAGTTTTTCGATAATGATTAGCACGAAGCCTGTGATTTCTATGCAGAGTGTAACTTGTTTCATTTTGTAGATAGTCTTGTACACTTTTAGTGTGAACACCAAAGACTTTGGAAAGAGTGGTGGGGAACTTAAACTTCCCACTTCACCAATATTTTCATAAACACGTTTCAGAACTTCAACCATTTTGAACGTAAACATGTAGCGTAAGTCCACTACCCTTTTGTATACTAGTGGGTGGTGGTAGTGGTGACGTTGAGTTGATATCAATACGTCTTCGCTTTTATCTATTTATCAGCGGTTTTCTCCTCCTCATCATCAAAACAATGTTTCCACTAGGTGTGCTAGTATTTTTCAAAATTGATTTAAAATCTTCTTCTTCTTCTTCATGTTTTAATGTTGATGATGATGATGATGATGGACTATGTTCATTTATTTTTTCACAATTTGCCTATTGCTAATAAGGCTTTTGGGGAAGTTTAATGTATTTAGAAAGTTGTATAGATGAGTGGCAAATGATAAAAGTCCTTTACGATTTGTAACCATATCATAGGTTAAATCAAGTAGATTATAGCTCTTCCCTTATTATAATTCGTTTGCCATTGCTATCAACTTGAATATGATTTTGACCACATTCCATGAGATATGTTATGAGTCCGTTTACTTTGTTCACGATATGAGTATGGCATTAGATTTCCAATGCTCGACAATATTGAATCCATTCCTTCTTCTTTAATTGTGTTCTAAGCAGCAGCAGCAGTAGAATCCTTGAGGAGATGTTTCTTTTTAGTGATCAATGACACTCACATTGACTTGTCTTGCACGATAGGGCTTATGTTTGTCCACTCGGCGAAGTGCATCTTGAAGTAAAAGTAGTTTTTTATCATCGTCAATATTCTCATTGTTAATGAATTTACTTAGATTGCCCTCAAAGTGTTCCACGGGTGAAAGAGCGAGTTCTATTGGGGTCAATTTATAGGGTTTAGCCATCTAGAGAAAACTGTTTACAAGTCCTGCCATTATTGGCAGTAAAAGTGTGAAAAAGCTACCACCCGCCTGAAGAAGACGTTTCCTTTTAAAATTCTTTCCTTTCTTTTTACAGGCCAATAAATGTCTATTTTCATGTAGTTTCTTCAGTGTCATGATGGCTACTAATACCCCTTTTTACTGTTCACGGGCAGATATACTGTAATTTCATTGTCAAAAATATCTGTGACTACACATAAATCCTCGGGTGTATTTTGATTAATAGCCAATAGGATGTAGCCGTAGGGTTTATTAGTTGCCTGATTGTACGCTCAAAGTAGAAATTTGGTACATTTGTTTACTGAGAGTATTTAGCGAGCTAGAATCACGAACAAATCTGTAGATGATATAGTAGGTACAGTTCAAAGCAAGTGTTCGCATACATTTGCTCTGATGAAAGAGATTGCGTAGAACTAGAGTAACGGAAATCTGTTCATGGTGTGAGCGAACAGTAATAATTGTGGCATTTCCTGGGACCATTGTTCAATGGATTCAGCTATATCGTCAATAATCAGCCAAGACTTTGGTTTAATTGTGTCAAAAACATCAGTCCCTGAATGAATAAACAAAAAAAATACAAGTTTTTTAAACTGAAAGTAAGGAGCGACATTAACAACTTAAAACGATCAGAAATTATTCCATATATGAAAGGGCTGTCCCCTCCTCAACGCTTCGCTCTTTACGCTAAAGTTTTTTATTGTTTTAAAAAATAAAAGTTGTGAGACAGAGTCAAACTTTACCGTAAAGAGCGAGGCGTTGAGGAGGGGACAGCCCCTTTCATATACGGAATAATTTCTGTTCGTTTTAAGTTTTAATGTCACTCCGTACTTTCCTAGTTTTAAAAAACTTGTTTTTTTTTTGTTAATTTTTGAACGTTTTTTGAATTAAATGCAGGTTTTTGATTTTTGGCTTCACCGCACATGAATAATTAAAAAAGATGAATATTAATTTTACTTTATATTTGGTTTAAATGGCTTTTCCTCGAACCCTGTTTAATTTTATTTACGAACGTTCTTTTATTAGTAATAAATATTACGCAACTTACGACATTAACTTACGTGTAGACGAACAGCTCTAATATTCTTATATTTTTAATACGTATATTAGAGGGTTCGGCCCCCTAGTCATAACCATTGCTCTTTAAGCTACAGTTTCGAATTTTTTTCGCAAATTCTTTAAAAATGACCCCTTAATCAAAAACGCGGGGGGGGGGGGTAATTAGAATAAATTAGCGCTCTATTGAAGTAACTTAAATAATCTTTGGCTTAAGAGACAAGGTATTGGCCTAGGGGCTGAACCCAATCATATACGTAATGTTTTTCTGTCGTTTTTAAGTTTTTGATGTTGCCTACCTTTACTTTTCAGTTTAAAAGACTTGGTTTTTTTTTATATATAATTTCCTGGATCTTTTTTTAACATAAATGCTGGGAAATCCGGCGACCCCCCTCATAAGCAATGTCCCTTTCCTTCCTTCATGGTAAGAAATCCTTCCCACATAACCCCCGACCCACTCCCCCCCCATACAAGAAAAAACTCCGCCGTCTGCAAACGTCTGTATATTTCCCAATACTATATGTTAACATTGGGTTAAAGTTCATAAACTTTCAGCCCTCCCCCGGGGACTTTAGGGGATTAAGTCATCCTAAAAGACATAGTTATCATATTTTCGACCATGCTGAACAAAATGGCTATCTCAAAATTTGATCGGGTGACTTTTGGGAAAAAAATGAGCATGGGAAGGGGCCTAGTTACCCTCCATTTTTTGGTCACTTAAAAAGGCACTAGAACTCTAATTTCCGTTCGAATCAGCCCTCCCATGATATTCTAGGACCACTGGGTCGATACGATCACCCTGGGAAAAAACAACAAACAAATAAACACGCATCCGTGATCTTTCTTCTGGCAAAAAATGCAAAATTCCACATTTTTGTAGATAGGAGCTTGAAACCTCCGCAGTAGGGTTCTCTGATACGCTGAATATGATGGTGTGATTCTATAATTTTTAGGGGTGTCTTTTCTCTTTTTTCGAAAATCACCAAATTTTCTCAGGCGCGTAACTTTTGATAGGTAGGACTAAACTTGATAAAATTTATATATTTGAAATCAGCATTAAAATCTGATTCTTTTTGATGTATCTATTGGTATCAAATTCCATTGACGCCGGGTCGCTCCTTACTTGCAGTTCGTTACCACGAACTGTTTGATTGTATCTGCACTGATGTAGCAATAGCTTTTATTTTATCGTGTGACTCCTGCCAAATACTGTAGCAAGTAGATTTTTTCGGCTTTTCCATAAACATTTTATCACAATTTTTAATTATTTTAGTTGAGTGCCGTTTTGCCTGACATTGATCTACCACACAGAAACGATCTGAATGGTGTTTTAAATTGATACATATGTCTGTTCCCTTCAACAGCTCACCTACAACTAACTGTAAACTATAGATGCCTAATGACTAAATAATTTCCCTATTGCTACTCCGTTCAAGAATAATAATAAGAAGAACAAAACCAATAAAGAATCATATTTTCTTTTATTTTTAACATAAAAGCAGCACTTTACAAATAATGCAATTAGAAAAAAGCACTTAAACAAAAAAATATACATAATCACGATTTTTTTATTTATTTATTTACAACAAAACATAAACATAAACATTTATTTGAATAGGCACTAGAAAAAAAAGCACTTCATATTTAATAAATACACTTATAATAATATCACATTTTTTGTATTTATTTGAAATAGGCACTAGGAAAAAAAATTATTAAAAAATACACTTAAAATAATATCACTTTATTTATTTTATTTAAAAAAAATACATTTAAACAACTTCACTTTCAATTTGAAATGGGCCCCCCCCGGGGGGCGGCCGCTGAGGCGGCGAAGGCCGAACCGGAAGGCGCGGGGCCCGTTGCGGCGGGCCCGGGGCAGGAACATTAAATTATGAAATAACTGTGTATACTGAAAATTATGAAGAAATAACTCTGCCTTGCATATATTGAAAATTTATTGATTTTGATAAAAAGAAATTCCCCAAACACCCACCCAACTTGTACTATGAAAGAATTTAAGTTAATTTTTTCCAGACCGAGTTGTTTTCTGTACTCTACACATTAAACTCGGTCTGAATTAGATAATGACCGTGTGGTAGTACCTTCACACCATCCTCAAGTTCATAAACTTTGTCTGATATGGCCGACATGGCGTTTTTCTCAACTCTAACTGTGTAGTTTTCAAATTGTAAAGAGCGAATCGCCATGACTTTCGCTCTTGGGACTAAACTACGTTCCACACAGTTTCTATAAACAACTCAAATTGAAATTATTTTTTACAAAGTGTGTATGCACCCCCTTAAAAACTTGTTTGATATCCTTGTTGTGCGTTTCCACATAGTATACCTTCGGCCAAGGAAACACCACTGGATATCAGATCGCTTACCGTTTCAGATTTTAGCATTAACAATTGATTTGAGGCCTGGCGTTCACTGCTCTGGATAGAGGTATTCATTCCAGTTGGTGTAGTCCATCCGCGAGCTAGTGTACCTCTCCATTTTCCCAAATCATTCAACAAATTTTCAGTTTTAACTTTTAACAGGAGTGAATCAGGGCCCCCATTATACACTTGAACTTGTCCCCGGCCATTGTACCTTGCATACATTGTAATTAAATGACAACATGAGCATTTTTGTATTCCCACTATTGCACTCCCGCGTGTAATATTTTTATTTAAAATAATATTTATTTTTTTGCGATTTAGGAGCACCATATTACAGTCTATGTCTGTGAACGATGTGAAGTTTGGATCCGCAATGATTTGAGCACAATCTTTGGGATTGGTTACAATCTCACAGCGACTTCTGTTTCGTACGCTTTTGGCACATTTTACCAAAGGCTGAGTTGAAAATGAGTTTATTATAGATTTTCTTCTCAACCTTCGTTTCGCTTGTGAACGCTTACTGACAAAGGTGTCAATAAACGTTTTCATGTAGGGCTTTTGATCAAACTTGAGGGCTCTATGAATCTTTGTGGACTTTGAAACCATTGGACCACCATCCATCTCATAGCACGTGATGAACAACGATATTCTGTTTCGGGTTAAGGTCAGCAACATGTTTTTGCTTTGAAGGCACCCAGTGGATACTCCCAACCTCTACTCAAGATAATTGTAGGGACTCAGAGAGGCCCTACCCACCGGTCTATTTATGCACGGGAAAAAGTCTTTTACCGAGTCATGGATTTCCATGGGTATTTTCACCGTCAATTTCAAAAAACCATCCCTGCGCCCCATTCTCCTCAACGCTAGCAGTAAAAAGGAAAGAATTCTTACTAGTCCTAGGTGTAGCTAAGCTATCAACATTTAAAATATGATATACATGAAAATAAACATAATTTTGAACAATTGCAGTTTCATCATTTTTGAACAGTTTTCATCAGAACAATTACACCCACATTTACGCTGTCTGTCAATAATTGCATTTCATAATGCGAGATAACAGAAAAAATTGTACGCCTTTTTTAATTATGAATGTCACAATTTAAAAGAGCTTTATAGGCTTAAATTCCAATCTACTGTAAACTCATAAAAAAGACAGAATTTTACTAAGTCCAAAACCAAAAAAAGGGGGCCCAGGATCCTAATCCATCAATATTTTAAAATATGATATGCAATAAAACTAATCACTATTTTTACTATTAGGCCTGTTTGATGATCTATTATTCATGATATTAATGGGCATCGGTTCCACCCTCCACAAAACCACAGCTCACGCCATTCATTAAAGAACACATATAACTAAGTTATTAGATTAAATGGGTCCCCACGATATGTACCAAAATCCAATTATAACCCGAGACGAACCTAATGGGTTTTTACATATCAGACATTGAGTTTTAGTGAGGGGTTTCATCAGAACAATTTATACCCCTCATTTAAGCTTGTTTATCAATAATTGCATTTTCACAATACGAGATAACAGAGAACAAATTGTACGTCTTTTTCGAGGTTATGAATTCTATGAGATATTTTTGCCAAGCTAGTTACGAACCCTTTTTGGCCAAAATAACCATGTAGTTGAACAGCTGTTCATTAAAACATGTGAATTGCGTCAGGTCATTACAGGAGTTCGCTTTCTGTGTGACACCCAGATGATAGATAGTTAGAAGGTACTATACAAAAGTCTTGAATAAAAAGAATAATAAATATTCACTCACCAGGAATCCTTTAGAATTCTCCTTTTGAAAACGAATAAATTTAGCAAATATAACTATCTGTTCAAGTTGTTTTTTTTCAAACCGTCAGAAAAACTAATTCCCACCTTAATTTATATAGAAAAAACATGATTATATGGCCTCCGGTGAAACCAGAATTTTTACAAAAAGACTATTAAACCTTTGAATACGCTATATAAGGTCCTTAGTTTTGGCTATTGAACCTAGAAAACATGCCTGACAGTCTTGTACCCTCTGTAGTAATAGATGCCTGTCCATGGTAAGGTATATTACGCAATCACTCGTGAAACCAGCATATAGGATACTCAATAAACCATTTAACACACTATACCAATGTCTGTTACTTATGCTATTGACACATAGACACCAGTCCTGGTAGGCCATGTACTGTCTGTAGTAATAGATGACTGTCCGTGGTAAGGCATATTATGCAATACCCGTGAAATCACACATAGGATACTCAATAAACAATTGAACACGCTTATACCAAGGTCTGTTACTTATGCTATTGACACATAGAAACCAGTCTGGTAAGTCATGTCCCGTCTGTAGTAATAGACGACTGTCCTTCTTAAGGCAAGTACCGGTGACTGCACACATACCAATGCTTCAGGCTTGTAGGCGTCAAATCTATTACACTTTTGACCATATTATACCAAGGAAATCTCTTTAATTTGAGTTAATGACCCTAAAAAACCTCTCTGATTGCTTGGTCACATTATAGGACCATAATATAACATATTTGCTCGCTTTATAGGTCCATAATATAGAGGGTTTGTCCGTATTATGCAATCCCCAGTCGGACCTTATACATGGGATATATTGCGTACCGTTAGTAGAAACATCTCTGATTGGCTCAGAAAATGAGATGTTATCTCATAAACCTGTCTGGCAAGACATGTACCGTTCTTAGTAATAGATGACTGCCCATGGTAAGGCATATTACGCAATCACCCGTGGAAACCAGCATATAGAATACTCAAAAACCGATTGAACACGTTATACCAAGGTCTGTTACTTATGCTATTGACACATAGAAACCAGTGGTAAGCCATGTACCTTCTGTAGTAATAGATGACTTCCCGTGGTAAGGCATTTACCGTTGTAACTGCACTGTATATAAGTACCGACGGTATACCTTCTCTATGATTGGCCCAAAAAATGGTGTTGACACAGAAACCTGTCTGGTCGCTTTATACGATCTCGTCCCTGAATTCTAGCTCCGAAATATAACATGTTTGCTCGCATTATGTAATCTCGTCCCTAATCTCGTCCTGGACCAGCATATAGGTTACTACTCCAACCGACGACTCCTTTGCCTTATATGTGAAAAGGTGCATTTACCAGTGGTCCATGATGCTACATGCCCGTATGAGGAGTAAATGCCGCAATTACTCCAGGAGGGAGTTCATATATGGAAGACAATTGGAGTCCAGCCAGAGCCGCACCTCTATACTCCGACCATGAATACATATTTACAGGCGAACGGGAGTCCAAATATGGAAGACTAAAAATAACCAAGAGGGCCTAACACCTGTTCATAGCAGCAAGAACTAATATAAGGAAGGATTTTCAATAGAGTTCATATTAGTAAGAGAATAGAATTCAGATATAGAACAGTTTGATAATACTCGTTTTTATTTGACAAGATATATATTTGCAATCACGAGTGGTGTGTTTACACCAATAGAAGTTGATAGTGGTAGTAGCGGCAGCAATGATACAAAAACGAGAGTACCAAAGACAGCAGTAGAAATTACAAGATGATCTCGACTAAGCCTTGAAACGGGATGATGTGTATGCAAGGTACGTGATATCATTGAGTAAATTTAAATTGGAGGAACAATTGTGCTTCGCAGCGAAAGTTGATATAGTACATATACATAGACTTCAAGCTGCTTAAATGCAATAGTGGAACATATTGAGGAGAATAAGTTGTATCAGTAATTGTATGTGTAATATATATATTATTATTGTTGTAATAATACACACACAATAAAAATGTTTCAAAATCGAAAATATTCTTCTTTTTCTTCTTGTTAGATTTTTAAGTAGGTTTGCGAATATTCTTGACGTAGAAAGAATCCTGGTTAGTCTAAAGACAGCAGTGAGTGTTAGGTTGAAAAAATTAATGAATTTGAGAAAGAGAGAAATATGTTGAATCTTGTGATTATGGAAAAATGTTTTGATTCTAGATGACGATTTTCTGGAGTTATCTCTTCAAAGGAAAGTTTTTTTTCAAAGAATACTTGACGATATAACGAGAAATGATTCTCCATCCTTGGACTATTGTATGCAACTTTTACGATGTGACTCAAATGTATTTACTCAATTTATTGATATATTAATTGAAAAAAAGCAAAATGATATTGCGAATTTACTTTTGAATACACTGCTTTAGAAATTTAAGATTATATATAGATGAGAGAATATCCTATTCATCAGGTTTTGCGACGTCACACAATTACTCCTCTCTCTCTCTCTCAATTTTTCGATCGTAGATCAGTATCATTTTAGCTGTGAGAGAGTTAAAACTGGAAAAAAAAAATGTTCTATATATGTCCACTATGTATGTATACCCTTGTCAGCTGGTCACCATGTGAGAATTGTACAATTATTGGCGAATATGATGAGCAGTATAGATTATGCAATCCATGTAAATTACATAGAGGATATGCAGTACAAATTAAAGACTGTAATTCTTGTCTTGAAGAGATCTGTGAGTCTCATCCTAGAGGGCATCTATGCTCCAATTGTGACTATGACATATGTGATCAGTGGGAGAATACCTATCCTGGTATGATTGGAAAGAACCCTAAACGAGAGTTTAGTTTATTTCTACGAGACTGGTGTCGTCGTGGTTTTAAATTATTTTGGGAGGAAGTCTCTGGTCTACGTTTTAACTGTTGGGGTAACAAGACAATATGGTTTCTACGTCACCCTCGTCAAGACACTGGCTATTATGTACTATAACCTGGTGATTTTTATTTGGCTGTTACAGAATATGAATTCACCATTTGAAAACACTGTATGTGATATTGCTTCAAATAGGCAAATTGAAACACGTGAATTTTACAATATGAACGAAAATAGTATCATTGACTATAAAAAGCGATACAATAAGAGTGAAGTTACATTGTACTGTAGAAAATGTGACCCTGACTTTGCAGCCAATCAAGATCAATATACAGTGAATTCAAATGATCTACCATCATTAGCTGTTCTCGACACTTGTCTATACACACTAGAAAAAGAAGAAATCTAAAAGAGGAGAAAAAGTCATTGTAGTGTATATATACATTATTTTTATTAATAAACAAATTTACATACATTTTTATAGCTTTTTTTCGTAGGGCACTAAGATCGATATTATACAGGTAGAAGAGTATATTTTCAACCATAAAGTCAATTCAGGCGAGGATTGTCTACGTAAATGTTTGAGAAACTGATTGCAAGATATAACCACAACATCTGAAAACGAAATATAGTAGTGCATGAAAACCACAGCTTTAGTCGATAGATCCTCAACTCTCTTCTGGTTTTGAATAATAGTTTTCCCACTTCTATCCATAAAGTTGTTTGTATGCGGAGCGTAGAGTGTATATGATAGGCCAAGAGGATCAAAAAATTCTATATTATTCGCTTTTTGAAAGATGCACAGCCAATGACCTGTCTTTACACTCCATGGAACGCGCTTATTAAAAATGATAATGGTATTGTTTACACTTTGAATTTTTTCAAAGAAGTCTGATGGTTATACAATAGACACTATATTTGGACATATCATATTAAATACATTGATTATTTGACTGGTGTTCATAGTGAGAGGTCTAGCAGAACACTGCCTTCGGGACTGATTTCCCAATAGGTTTCAAATTGGTTTAACGAGATTAGTCCTATACTCTCAGCTAATGGCTCGGCAATTGTGCACTCTAAACGTACACTCACTGTTCGTACTAGACTCAAATCTTGGGTGCCAGACAAGTCTAGTACAATGATATCATGCGTTTGAGCAAACATTTCTTCGGTTTATACCATTTTCAAATAGTTGTGAACCGCGATCTAGGGATGGCATTGTCAACTCATACAGTGTCCTATAGGATTTATCAAAATATAGATTGTAGAGTGGGATTCCATTTACTTTACACACAAGAGAAGGAAGTCCGAACATTTCAAATTTATGTGGGCAACCTGTCCACGATCCTATTGCACTAGCACTTTTTACAAATGCCAATGCTAATTTTGATGGAATTTCACCATTGATTAATGATGAGTCGGTGAAGGTGTGTAAGCCCATGGCAATATGACGCTGATTGGTGGTTGTATGAGGAACAAATAGTTTAATATTATTTCCACTAGCTCTCAGTTTTTCCACTGCCAAAGCAACAGAACTCATAACCTGCTGCTTTCGTACATGATGTATTGCCGAGGTAAGAGAGACTGTTACATCAGGATTGGCAGGAAGTTCCTTTCCTTAAAATGAAGTTGGATGAGCAAGCGTAAATTTATTATCCACTTTAGCATTTGGTGGTAGCCATTGGGGTATATTAAATATATCATGATTTATTTTCCCAGCTAGATATGATTCACTAGTTGTAGCATTTTTAAGCGCATCTGTACTGTCAGTATCTGTAATATATTCATATCCATAGGAGAAAGCCCTCAATTCCTTGTATGACTTTGGTTGTCATCAACATGACTGTATGTAGCTCGTACAATTTGAGAGATTGTTATTAGTGCTTACAAGTGTTCCATTTATGTAGACATTGATTTTGTCGAAATAAAATTATGCAATAATACAATTTTCATAGGATATTCCAAAGGCGAGAATTGACATTGTATAGTCGGATTTCTTGACTATCACATGTAAATCTATAAAGGTCGAAAACATATCCATAAAGTAGTCTTCATTGGAAATAAATTTGAAAGTGGTTATTATCAGAGAGCGGTGTGTTGTGGATAGAATTGTTCATAGTAACCATGTTTTACAATAACATCAACATTTTCTGCATTGAATAGGTTTAAAAATGAGGTGATTGACGGATGTGCATCCTTGTGCGGTAAGATATGCCATTGTTAAGTCTAGGAAAAAGAAATCCTGTTTTTGATCTAACAATTCACTTCCTCGGTTTCTTCTTCTTCTTTTTTTTCTTTGAGAAGAGTGATGTCTTTCGTTTCTGGCCTGAGTGGAGACTGATGAGTGATGTGCACTGTGTTCTCAACCTGTTTATACCTTTTCCAATTTGTCCAGATTTCAATTGCTCGCGAAGGGTTCGTGTACTGGACCTAAGATTTTCCAAAACACTTCTTTTAAAATCCATGCCAGAGCGCTATCATGTAGTGTAGAGGATGCAAACCTGTCGCAGCCGGTAGAGTATATTTTTTAGCCAAGGGTAGAGCAGAGCGAAAGAGCTTAGCAACATACTACCGAGACCATAGCACGACATTGATGTACGATCTTTGTAATAGTCCATTTCATTGCCCATTTGTCTTGGACCAAGAGTAGCAACAAAGCAATCAATATCAGGACAAACAAATACCATTTCTCTATTAGACATCTTGTTATTGAACAGACAATGATGGGTCGAAAATGATATGTAATCACGACCAAGCCTTTTGTTATTGGCTAGAGGATCCTCTAATTCAGTTCTTAGCGTTAACTGGCAGAGTTCAAAAAGGAAGTGTTTTACAGGGATACAATGAAGATGCTTTATATTGTAATGATGAATATTATCTTTACCGGTTTTTTTCGTTCAAGAACTCGTAGGAGGGGAACATTGCTAATTGCCAACTCTGGATGTTTCAACGAATGAAGCGTAAAGAAATATACAAGTGTCTGAGGAGAAGGCAGGCGGATAGTCAGCATAAATAATACTAGTATTTCCAGCACTTTTACCACTGATTATATTGTGTTTAAAAACCAATAACATCTCTTAGATTATTATTAAGAATAACCTTTTCATTGGCAATGGGTGAACTAATGTAGATATTGCCCTCTTCCTTTGAATAGTTGAATTGAAAGGCTCCTTTTTTACAAGCGGAAATTCTTTTGTTGATAGTACGACACAAATCATTCATACAACTGAGTTCTTATAAGGGGAAATATGACAAATGTGTATTCAAATGAATTGATCTTTTCAATTATATGCCGATCGCTAACGAGTGGCCAATAATATGGTCTAATTTTTATATCATATATGTGATCTTTTCTCAGGATATCATATGTATTTTCGAGAATACAGTCGACAAGAGCAACTTCATACTCGCCATCGAATTTGATGGCGAGAGAGTTTTGTCAAAAATCACTTGTTTTATTCAAATCGTTGTAGAGTGGATCAGATAAAATGGACAAGAATGTCCCATAGAAATCATTGGGCATTGTTAACTTCTTCAATTGCTAAATCAGAGTTGAATCCTAGCCAAGGAACAAGCAACTATCTCTTGCCTCTGCGAGTACAACTCTTAAATATCTTTTCAATTTGACAGATTTCACTATTATTTTTAACTTTTTGGTAATTCATAATGATAAAAGCCACCGATAATCACATCATCTTTGGTGTCTCGTAGATGATATATTATGGTTTTGTGTGTAAGATTTTTGACACTTTAAAAAGTTCAGTGGAGCATAAGTAATTCTCCTTTCAAAAATATTAGCTGTTCTATTAATTAGAACAGTGTCACCAACATTGAATTTTTTCTGCACGACCTTTTTCACCCGGAATATTGTTAAAGAAAAGTGTACAAAAGAATTGTTTCAGAAAAAGTGGTATTTTCACCGTGGATGAACTTCCTGAGGGCTAACGTTGGACAGAGATTCGATGGGGTAGTTGTTATAAATTTTGCATGATTTTATCTAAATCATGAATAAAAGCAGAAGGATTTTCCATGTTCAAAATCTCGAAATTAAAAGTTGAATAGTTTCTTATCAATCGTTGCGGCCCATGCAGCATTTATTGGACTATGACTATGATAGAGCAGTGTATTATATTTCAACAATAACTTTTCCACATGTGGATTAACAAATTCACTACCACGATCACTTTGTATTTTTCTATAATTAACTTCCTCAAGAATACTTTCTATAGCTCTGAGCAACTTCAACACCTCTCTTTGTCTGCAATAGAATAGCATATGCATAGCGACTAAAGACATGATTGCAAGTAGAATATATTTTTAGGGTGTACAGTAATGTCTTTGAATCTCATCTAGAGTTATAAGATCTGTTTGCATTAAATGCAGTGGGAAAAATGCCTTTAGTTTGTCGATAATGATTGCCAAGAACCCTATGATTTCGATAATAGAGTGTAACTTGGTTCATTTTGTAGATACTCTTTGGCACTTTTTAGAGCGTCACCACTGACGACTTTAGAAAGAGTTGTGGGAGAACTTAGACTTCCCACCTCACCAGTATCTTCATAAACATATTTCAAAACTTAACCCATTTTGAACGCAAACACGTAGTGTAATGTCCACTACCCTTTTGCATACTAGAGGATGGTGGTGGTGGCGATGAGTTGATATCAATACGTCTTCGCTTTTGTCTAGCCACCAGTGTAATCAAATCAATGTTTCTACTACTAATACTGCTGCTGCTGCTAGGTGAACTGGTATTTTCCAAGATTGATTTAAAATCTTCTTCTTCTTCTTCTTTTTTAAATGGTGTTGTTGATGTTAGAGGACTGGCACTATTTAGACATTGCTTATTGGTAAGACTTTTCGGGAAGTTTAATGTATTTAAAAATCTGTATAGATTATTGTCAAATGATAAAAGTCCTTTACGATTTGTAATCATATCATAAATTAAATCAAATGGATTATAACTTTTCCCTTGAATTATAATTCGTTTCCTAGTGCTACAAACTTGAACAAGGGGGTGATCATGACGACCATCACTTTCCGACATGAGATATGTTAAGACTATTTACTCTGTTCACGATAGAAGCGCGGCAGTATGTTTCTAAAAGTTGACACTATTGAATTCAATTCCTTCTCCTTTGATTGTGTTGTTATTGTTGTTCTAGCAGCAGAATCTTGAAGAGATGTTTCCTTTTTGGGATCAATGACACTTACATTGACCGGTCTCTCACGATAGGGTTTATGTTTGTCCGCTCGTCGAAGTGTATCTTGAAGTAATACAAGCTTTTTATCATCGGTAATATTCTCATCCATGATGAATTTTCTTAAATTGTCCTCAAAGTGTACGACAGGTGAAAGGGCGAATTCTATTGGGGCTAATTTGTAGGGTTTAGCCATCTAGAGAAAAACTGTTTACAAGTCCTGCAATTATTGGTAGTAAAAGTATAAAAAAGCTACCACCCACCTGAAGAAGACATTTTCTTTTCAAGTCTTTTAGTTTGTTTTTGCAAGCCAAGGCACGTACAATGGAACGGTGTTGCTTTGTCTGTTGTCTAACACCTTCTGACAACTGTACATTGCCCTCGGTTAAATTTAAACAAAGTTCAGATATTTGATTAATAAACTCCTTGTCAATGCCGTGTTTGAGTATGGCTTTCCTAAGTGATGGTTCAACTCTGTAGATAATACAGTAGGTACAGTTCAAAGTAAGTGTTCTCACACACTTACTCTGATGAAAACAGATTGTGTAGAACCAGGGTTGTGGAAATCTGTTCATGATGTGAGCGAACAGTTAACAGTTGTAGCATTTCCTGAGACCATTGTTGCATGGATTCATCTAAATCATCAATAATCAGCCAAGAGTTTGGGTCAAAACTATGAAAACATCAAGTCCCCGTATGAATTGTATCGGACCAAAGAGCTTTGCCCAAAATCCTGTTTGTCTTTATATTATGCATATGAAATAAAAATTCTGTCCTAAGCACTTGCTGTATTGCTTTTATTTAGTAGTTAACACTTAGGAATAGGAGTCAGGAATAACTTTGAGTTTGCAACGTTAGTAAATTCAAATTATCGCAGGGCAAACTTGTTTTGTTTTTGCACATTCGCAGGAATTGCAGCTTTCAATTCGGAGGGCTAATCTCAAGCATATTTCGAGAACAAGTCACAATCGACCATACACACGGTATACTATGTCGGAAGGTAGACACAGAGGGACAAAGTTACAAGCCACCCGAAAGTATTATGCTGGTTTTCTGGCGTCACAATTAGATACAAATCTTATTTTAAAAAAAAAATTCCTCTTCGATAAGGTTCTCTTAAACCTATAAATCTAACTTTAAAGCCGCACTGAGCTTCGAAATCTGCACTGGGAAAAAAGTTTCAAGCCGTCAGAGAAGTTCTTCCGAAAGGAGGGGAGAGGACTTTTCCCGAACCTATAATTTTCTTCTAAATTATGGTTCAATCGGCCCACTTATTCAAGGTTTTGAGTTCTGATATGTTCATAAAAAGTTTGTGGCCCTCTTTTGGGCCCAATTGTCAGGCAAATCAATATATATTTTTTCCTTTTTTTATGAATTGGGGTTCCTTTCCCCAAAGGAAATCCAAATGATTTCAATAAAATTGAAAAAAAAAAGTTTCTGGTCCACTTTTATTGAAATGTTTTGCATATACTAGGGTCCGCTTGATCCAGGAAGTCTGGTACGTAAATTTTAAGCCGCTAAAAAAACAAAAAATGGGCCCCTTTTCGGCTCTTTTTCCAAGGAGCCGATATTTTCTTATATTTTCACTTGTTCATTGGGGTACTTTTGGCTTAAGGTCTTAGGGATACAGCTATTGATCTTATCAGAAACAAATTTGGCCATTTTCGGATCATTTTAGGGGGAAAATGCCCTCAAACTAAACTTTGTTTTATATTAGGTTCTTCTTAGCATGGGGACTTACGGCTGCTAGTTTAAAAGTAATCAAAGACAACAAGGTTTTTGGCTAATTTTTGGTCCCATCGCATTTTCCTCCTTAAAACAAATTGTAGGACCTCCTTTGCACAGGGAACGATCCTTGAAAGTTTCAAGCCAATCGAAAAAAAGATTGCTACTTTTTAGGGCCGTAATTTTGACAGAGGCTTGTGTCCCCAACTAAATCTTTATTGTACATTAGCTTTTCGCGTTGCTTTTCGTATTCTGATAATACAAGATAAATAAATAAATTAGAGCTCACTCGGCCAGAGATTTGTGATTTTAAATTACAAGCCGTTCATTACAAAAGAGAAATTTGCTGGTCCTTTATAGGGCTCCATTCGCAGCCAAAACAGATATTTTGTTAATTTTTTTTTTGTGAATTGGGAGGAAGAAAAATTTTCAGATATATTTTCAAGCCAATGGAAAAAAATCCCAGTTTTTGGGGCTCCTGCCCCTGTCCTAGCTTTTTGTGCGCTGGGATTCTCTTAGCCCAGGAACTTACGGATGATGGAATCTTTATTTTGAAATCTTTCAAAATTATTGAAATCTTTTCAAGTAGTTCATAATGCCTAAGACTCTAGGCAGGCATGCCTTTCCAAAAACTAACCTGACAAGTATGTGTCCAATAAGAGAGTCATGCATACTCCTGCCATTTACCCGTGCCCCAGCCATTTAAACATTTGCCTCTCAATTACTTGGACTATCGGTCTTGACTTTTCTCTGTCCTACAGTTACCCAGCGTCTTGATGCAACCTATACCTATTGAAACCTATAACCTATTGAAGTTATCAAGTATTTTACAAAAAAGTTTGTTTGATAGTTTTTTTGGGGAGCCATTTTATCCAAATCTTTTCCTCTACATTGGGCTCCTGCCTGATTCAAGGACTTAAGGATGCAAGTTTTGAGCTGATCAGAATTAGAGTTTTGGATCATTTGGACACTTTTTTTTCTGGGGGGGGGGGGCATACCCCCGGAATACTATTTATAAGCTTCCACTTAGAATGGGGACTTACGACCTAAAAAGTCTAAAATTTATCAGAAACAACGGTTTTTTTTACTCATTTCTGTGCAACCTAACACCCTCCATTTAAGCGAAAATATGTGGGACCCTTAGCGGAGGCCACGATCCTTGAAAGTTACAAGCCAATCGTGCAAAAAGGTTTTTGAACCATTTAGGACTCTGTATTTGGGGGGGGGGCTTTTCCCCAACTAAAAAAAGGTTTTGTACACTTTTTGGATCCCATTTTTTGGGGAAACAACAAATTCTTTCCATTTTGTCTAACACATTGGGGTCCTCAAAGGCCAAGAGTCTAAGGATATACTTAATTGCAAAAATTAAATAAAATCCTCATACTAAATCTCAATTATTTCCATTTTAAAAAATTCTCATGTTTTGGAACCTCTAAAATGTCTTTGAAAGCTTTAAAACAGAAGCGCTGGTTGCCTCGGATGACAGCGCGATACAGGCACCGCTTCATCTCGAAGAGCTTTCATTTTTGACTGTCATTTAAGACAGCATATATAAATTAATGTGCAAATTAAAATAAGGTTTCTCTATTATAAAAAAAAAAAAAACAAAACAAAAAAAAAAAAACGCTCGGTGACTCGGTGAAAACCTAAACAGATAGGAAAATATCGTATATTAAAGACAAGCTTTAAAACAGAAGCGCTGGTTGCCTCGGATGACAGCGCGATACAGGCACCGCTTCATCTCGAAGAGCTTTCATTTTTGACTGTCATTTAAGACAGCATATATAAATTAATGTCAAATTAAAATAAGGTTTCTCTATTATAAAAAAAAAAAAAAAAAAAAAAAAAAAAAAAAAAAAAAAAAACGCTCGGTGACTCGGTGAAAACCTAAACAGATAGGAAAATATCGTATATTAAAGACAAGCTGCTTTCCCTCACTTTCCATTTCTTCTAAATCAATCTGTTCAATCTCCTGAGAGTCAATCAATCAATCTAGTGAGAGTCAATCTATCAATGTTCATAGTGAAAAGTTTGTACTGTTCACAATTAATTTCATTTGAAAATTCAAAGCTAGATAATGATCAAATGTTTATGTTAATTTTGAGGTAATTAACTGTGATAAATGATATTTAAAGGATATTAGCTGTTAGTCTATTACTTCGGATCCAATCACACTCAAGAAAAGTCCGACCCATATTTTCAGAGCTTAGACGTGCAAAAAAATAAATAAAAATAAAATAAAAAAAAATCCTGCATTGTATCTCTTCTGTTCACATCAATTGAAACCGACACAGATTCGGATATGAGCAGTAATATCGATATTTTCACGATTGCGCAATTCTGTATCAAACCTTTCGTGGTAACTGTAAGTAAGGAGTGATGCGGCTCAATAGTAACCGAAACTTTAAGAAACGGAGTACTGATAACAATAGATACATCAAAAGAATCAAATTTCAAAAGAAGATCGGGAGGTGGCTCATTTGATCGGAAATCAGAGTTCTAGTGCCCTTTTTAAGTGACCAAAAGTAGCCTACTGGAGGACAGATGGCCCCCTCCCACGCTCATTTGACACAGACGTTTTCAGGAAGATTTTTCGGGGGGGAGGGGTAACGTGAGAGGATTTTTCCATGTAAAAGTTGTCATGGGGGAGCAGAATTTTCCATGGAGGGGGAGCCGGATTTCCCAGCATTGTTTAAAAAAGATCAGAAATCAAATAAAAAAACGAGTTTTTTTCAACTGAAAATAAGGAGCAACATTTAAACTTAAAACGAACAGAAATTATTGCGTATATGAGAGGGGTTGCTACCTCGTCGATACCTCTCTCCTTACGCTAAGGTTTTTTTGTACCTTTAACAGAGCTATTTATTCTAGTTAAACGGCCTTCCTGACTCAGGAGTCATTCTTAAAGAATGAGGGACAAAATTCGAACTTTAGCATAAAGAGCTAGGTACTGACGAGGGGGCAACCCCCCTCATAAACGTAATAATTTCTGTTCGTTTTAAGTTTTAATGTCGCTCCTTACTTTCAGTTAAAATAACAGTTTTTTTTATTTAATCCATTATAAGATGCATGCTAACACTTTCTTTCTAACCCAATAAGGTTGTACGGCAACTGCTTTAATTTCTTACTTAATAAGAACTGGTTTCAGACAGTCCAGTGTCCATCCTAAATCTGTCAGAGAACTGATAAAACATTTAAACTCATTCAAAAATTGTGTCGTATCTGGGAAGAAAAATCCAGATAAACTCCCCTCCACAATAACAATTCCCAGTAAAAGTTTATGAAATTTCATTTATTTTTTTTTTTTAGCCATACAGCTATCTACAGAAAAAAAGAATGTACGAAGATCATTTCCGATACCTTTTCCCATTGCTTTTCATTCGAAAATATTAAATCAAAAACATAGAAGCTAATCATGTAAGGTATTTTTTCATTAGTTCTAAGCAATGAAAGGCTCTTAATTGACACAAGAAAGACCCAAAGAAAACTGTCATCCCGGCTTAGACTCATAACAAAATTGATGAAAGCTAATGAAGAGATACAGACACAAAACTTATGGAGAAAAGCTCAAAGCATACTAAATAGGAGGCAACACAGAATTAGATGGCATTTTTTTCATTGTTGGCAGAGAAAGAATTTTCTTTTAGGGAATTCCCGTAAAAATATTTGTCAAAGCTACATTATATCATTATGATCACCATAAATTATACCCCTATGATATCCCGATATCCATTTCTATTGGTCTAAAACTTGACAAAAAAAAAAAGAATTTTGGGATCCTAAATGAAACGCTCTATACTTCCTGAAACAAAAAGTCATTAGAACAAATTTCCAGTTCGACACTTGACATGGGATTATATTTGCTAAAACATTTTATTTACAGCCAATTATACAAGAGCCTGGAAAGTTGAAAAAAAAAGAAAGTTCCAAGTCTAGACACGAAAATTCACTAACTTGATGCCCAATAATAAGTTAGGCAAACTATTATTTTATCAACAATAACGAAAAATGTTCACACTTCTACATGAGCAATTGCAGTGACTCGAAGGAAGTTTGATCAGTGGTTTACTGCTATCCAAGTTCACTCGTGCTCGAAGGGATAGTTTCTTTGGCTGCCACAATCTGGGTACATGTTTCGAAGGTTCTGCACTATCGTGACATCTATTCTGTTCTTGACGCAGCCGCAAAAAGTTAGGTTCACACGGAAGTAACTACTGCCATCCCGCTTGATATGTAGTGGCGGACACATCAAACAAAAAATAAGCATGCTTCGTATCACCAGAGGAGCTCATGTGTAAACCTCAGCATTCCTCAAGTTTACTTTAAAATGACGATTTAGTGAAACGTTATATTAGGAAGCTTTATAAAAATACAAATTGTTTCCTTCTTTCGTAATATTTCTTCTTTCGTCGTGTTTCACCTTGAGTCCAAATCCAATTTTCCAAACTTAAATATAGTTTAATATTATTCATGATGATTCAATGCTATCGAATAATTGAACTGGTCACGTGACGACAAATGATATTAAACAAGACATTAATGATGACTAATTAGAACAGAGCTCAAATACCAATTAAAACTGAAATGCTCAACATTTCTTCAAAAAAAAGAAAGTTTTTTGCTCACGGATTTCAAATTTGTCAACTAGTATAAAGTTGATTTATGAGACTCTTAAAGAATAGCCCCCTCTCCTCCACTCTCCTTTACAGATAAAACATCCTGGTTACGTTTCCCACAAGGCCATGCTATTATCAATATCACGATTAGCTGACTTTTTTTGGCGATTTAGAAACGAATATAATTTGCAATGTTCAATATAATAGCGTTATTCTCTCTTTTCGATAGTTACAAAGACAAAATAAAATTAAGTTTGCATCCTGTCACAGATTTATATCCTCTTTCAAAGGATCGGAATGCAAATGACTCTCAAGTCTTTTGGAATTTTTGAGTGAGGGGAGGGGGGTAGCACCACTCGTATTTGTAAACCTTAATTAGCCTCATGATATTAATTTTTGTTATTGTTGTTGTTATGACAAAAAAAAAAAATAAAAAAACAACACAAAACTCGAAATAAAAATCGCTTTTAGTAAGAACAAATACCCCTTGGCCTTTTGAAGGTCTAGGGGACGGTACACCTACTCTTGTTTATGGTAATTGCTTTTCTTGTGGTAGATGTCATCTATAGTGGTGTCTATACTATTCCTTTTCATTTCTATGGGGTTTGGCTTTCATTTATTAACCGACAATAACTACCATTAGTTTTAAGCATAATTTATTATAACCTTGTTTCTGCTCGTCTTAGGTTTTACTTAAGCTATTTACGTCTCTTTGAAAAACTCCTTTTTAGCAGAACTGTTTTTTTTAAGTTGATCATTTGAACTGACTTGCTTATTACAAACAAAACTGTAAATAAGTCTACAAGAACCTTTCTTGTACTTAAGAAAGCATGAAGCAGGAAGAAAGAAAAATAAGATGGTAATTTAAATTGCAAAAATTTTAGTCTTATTTTATAACTAAACATGCAGGTATAGATAGGACTTTCTGAATTTGAATTTTACAAGAAGGTTTGATGGTTATATCAACTACAGTTGCTGATGCAAAAAAAAAAAAAAAAAAAAAAACAACTCACCAGAGCACCAAGCCTCCTGAGACCAACACAGCTATGCACGCCCCTCCTCCATCCTAATCTATTCAAAGATCTATTCCTAATCTATCATTCTAATCTATTCCATCATACTCTATTCTCTTTTTACACTCCCAGAAGATTACCATTTCCCTTAAATCTTTCTTTACGACATCTTCCCACCCCAACCACGGACAATCTGCTTTCCGTTTAGCCCCAGATGGTTGGCCAGAAAGGGCAATCTTCGGAAATCTGTCATCCTTCATCCGCAGAACGTGCCCTAGCCATCTAGACTTCTCTCTCATTATAGCCCTAGAAAGCGGGATTGAACAACATTTTTCGTACACCCTAGTGTTTGAAATACGATCCGTCAGTCGGGTTAAGTCACAAAAAAAAGAAGAAATCATAAGTACAAATCTTTAGAAGGGTCCTAGTCCTCGTTTTATGGTTTTCCTTGCTGCACCACTGATGAAAACAAACTTTCAATTTCTGTACCAAAATTAACTTTTTATAAATTTTTTTTCTTAGTTTTTCAGCCTAAAATACAGAAACCGGAAAATGATTTCTAGTCAACTTTTGAACACCATTTTTAATAAGGTAATATTTGTTTAATGAAGGTAATACGGTTACCTTAAGTCTTGTAAATGTTACTGATGCCGCCGAAAAGAAAAACGACACATACTTTTGGAATCAGGAATCGCATCGGAATCGCGAGATCGAGGTAGAATTGGAGTTAGAATAAGAATCTGCAAAAATTGTATTAGTACTAATGAAGCAGAGCTGTAATTAAGTATGATAGTACTATACCTTGAAGATTCAAACCGGGGGTGCTGATCTCTGTTTCGTGGCCCTTCAGCCAGGAAGTGCAATGGGGGGAAGGCAGCCATCTTGTGCACTCACATACCCTTCCTGCTTACCCTCCCCAGATTTCTCCAGGTACCCATTTAGAGCTGGGTCGACTCTGGCTGAGCTTACAGAGTCATACCAGTAACCCCCATCCCAAACCAAATAACTGGTCACGTCAAGAATTGAACCTGTGCCTCCCGGACAAAGGATTCCAAACCTAGCGCGCCGCCAACCACTTAGCACAGCTGCAACCAAGGTAAAACTAAAATTTCAGCTTTGAATTGGGGGAGGGTTTCCTTAAATCTGTCACAGAAGTGAGATAGATTTTTTTTTTCGTTACCGGAGCACATATAAGATACTATCTAATGAAGTACGCATGGACTCATATTCAGGAAATTCAGGACAGACCTATGAACTCATTTGCTGATAAAAGTGACTAACCTTAACATATTGATTCTCTTCTATATTTCTTCCTTTTACACGAAGAGCACATGCTTGGGTGTCAAAATCAACCGTTTCCACTCCAATTGTCAGAGTAGTCCGGACTCTATTGCTAGATGACGATCCTGTTGCAGATTCAGTTTGTACCTTCCTATAAAAAAAAAATTATTAAATTTCAATTAAACAAAGCTTTTTTTCAATTCATGGTTTCAACCGAGCCGCCCAAAGCCATATATATCGCTAGGGCTTTTCGTCTTTTGTATTTTCCTGCTTTAGAACCACCAAAGAATCAACTGAAGTTATACCTCAATAGCATAAAAATAAACAAAATAAGTAAAAACAAAAGAAAGTTACCTAATAGATAACTCTATTGAAACACCCATTGCCAATAGCTAGGATTTGTTGAGATAAAAATATTGCATTCAAGAGGGTGATATCCATTAAGATAGTATTCCATTTATTGGCCCCTAAAGACGGAGTTTTGAGTTTAAATAAAAGTTTCTTATGTTTTGCAGTCTTTACTCGAATTCAGCAAAGTTTTACAGATGCGAAGTACATACACTGGATACACAATTTCTATCTTAATGATATTGCCGTCTAAGTGTAATTTCCTAAAAATGGATAGAAGTAACCAAAACCTCCAAATAACAGACAATAATTTATAAATAACCGATGAAAACAAAAGCCGACAAGGCAGTTCTGAGACAAAGACAGGTGTCCAGTAGAAGGTACATTGCCGTATAAAAAAAATGTATCTAAAGCTGAATTAAAAGTGATTTAGTCTCTCAATTCGACTAATTTTGCAAGACACGTGGCCAGAATTTTTACATTCTGAAAAATATCTCAGCGTAAAACAAAAAAAAATTGAAATATATTCGTAAGTTGAAATGTAGCCATAGACAAAATAAGAGCAAGATTCCCTATCGTGGGAAACAAAGCAAACACCTAATCTTGGAACCAGGAATCGTATCAGAATCGAGAGATCTGGGTGAAATTGGGGTTAGAACCAGAATCCTCAAAAATTGTATTAGCGCTAATGAAGTACAGCTGCAACCGCGGTAAAACTAAATTGTGGCTTTGAATTCGGAGGAGGATTTCCTTAAATCTATCACAGAAGTGACAGACACACAAGGTATTTCCCAAAGAAGGGAATCTTTTTTGCGCTTATTAGAAAAATGTAAACAAAACAATTTCATATAACTGAAAACCAATAGAAAAAACAGATGGCATGTTTTGATATTGGATGGTCGAGAAAAAACACTGCCGCAAAAGTCAGACATAAAAATTTCGTGTATATTATCATACTAGAGAGAAGATGAAACAAGAGCAACGAAGATTATTGCTTCACAGTTCAAATAAACTTACTCGTGGTATTTCCAAAATTTGTAGAATTCTGAAAAACTAGCGCTTTACTGAAAACTGACCTTACTACAGGTTTTGAGAGCATTAAAATTGCATACTAGAGTTAGAAATTAGTCTTTTATTTTCTGAAGGATACTTAAAGTACCAAGGACACCTAAAATGAAAACTAATTCATTAAATTGGTCAAGTGCAAACTTACACAGCCATATACGTCTTAAATTAGTGTGAAAAACCGATAATTCATTTTTTAAGGAGATAGATCACCAGTTGAGATAATGTATTCCAATACATAAGTTCGTAGCCAATTTCAAAAATAAAAAACATGTGCTGATAAACAGCAGAAAAATGAGCAAAAAATAAATAAATCAGCATATAGCCTTAGAAAGTGTTGTTTTCTTGTATGTTCTGGTAAAACAGAAATCGCAACCTAGTTCAGCAGAGCTCTTTTCTTTGAAAAATACTTTTAAGGAATGCTTCTTGAAAAGAGCTTGGCTAGACTAGCCTGGTCTTGATGTTACTAGGATTTTTGACATTCCAGGATCTTTTAACCATGAAGCAGTGTAAAGGTAAACATTAATGATTCTAAAAGAAAGTATCAATATATAGGCTACCCTATTGGTAGTTTTGCAGACCTAATGACTTCCACTGATAGCCTACCTTATGTAGGCTAAGGTAAGACACCTAGTAGGCTGTGTGATTTGCTTGAATATTTTGATATAAATCTACCTCATAGTTACTATATAATAGTAGCATATACCTTTTATGCTTTTTTATATTAGAAATACAAATTACTTGGGTGAGCACTGTTTGACTTGGCCTATTAAAGTCATTGGTTCTTTATACTCTAAGCAATAAATATTGTCTTTACTCTTATATACAAAGCACTATAAAATCAAAACAATAGGCAATATTGTGTTTCCTTTAAACATGGAGAATGATAAACATGGACATTGTCTGTTGTTAGTCAGCCCAAAAATCTTAGTCATCTCTATTGTAGTTCAAGTAGGCCTGTCTGCCTAGAGTCTAAGGCATTTTGACCAAGTTTTAGGATTAACATGACCACTAAGTCACCTGGACTTGCAGTCCTCAGTCAGAAAACCCAATTTATAAGCCAAGACAGTTACACTAAAACAGAATTAATTGAAAATTGGTTGACTGAAAAGTTGCCTGGCCTTGTGTGCAAACAAGTGGCATAGGGTCTACCTGCCTAAAGTCTTAGACAGGCAACCCAGTTTATAAGCTCAGACAGTTACATTAACACAAAATTCATTCAAAATTGGTTGAACCCAACAAGTTGCCTGGATTTGCAGGTGAACAAGTGACATAAGGTCTGCCTGCCTATAGTCTCATGCAAGGGCAGCTGAGTTTTAGGACTAACATATGACCATCAAATTGCACTGGACTCACAGGCAAACCAGCAACAATAATAATAATGATTGATGAATTTTCAGAACATATATCCTATAGGCCTTCAAAAAATTATGGGTATTTATTAGTGAAAAGGATGCCACACTGTTATACTAAAGCAATGCAGAAAAAAAGGTACTGTTCTAATATCTGGGGAACATGCGAGAAGTGAAGTTTGGTTAATGCTAGTGAAATAAAACAAAATAGGATAAAAATATAATAGTTTAGAACTAATTTTGGCTGTATATTTGTACATTAGGAGGGTGGGGGTAAAGCATAGAATATAATAAATACATAACCTAAACTAACCTAGGTACCTTTTTTCCTCCTAAACCCCAAAAAAACTAAAGCTTGAATATAGTTCCTGGAGTGAAAAACCCCTTGTTTATAGAGCATAAGATAGGAAATTACTGGGTAATGTTATCTGTTCTTGGCTTTTCTCAAGTTGCATTCTTGCATGTTGCCCATATATTAGAACAGTACCAAAAAAATTTAGTGGAACAAAACAGGAATTATATTAAGAACAAAATTAGAGAGTCATGGCTTCTCTGAATGACAAATGTTGATTAAATAAAGCAATACTATTAGATCATTATCTGTCATTGTTATTATGTAATATATATTATTGTATTATGAATCATAATACCAATATATTATTGTATTGTTTGTTACTTGCCATTGTAACCTGTTTATTCTAATTCAGCATTAGGCCACATAATTTGGGGGTGCCAATTATGTGAGGGGGGAGCAGTTGCCTCAGTTAGACTTTGAGAAATACCATCTTATTTCTATTTTGCTACTTTTTTATTTATCATGGCTAACTGGTTATTTTTGCCCCATTTACATTTGAGGATTGGAATCACTGACATAATTACCAGATACAAATCATCAGCACAACTGGGTTATATTTTGTTTAGTGATGAGCCTGAATAAAAGACTCTTACTTAGTTACTTCATAATAAATAAGTTATTATGGTTATTAGACTTTGAAGTTGATACCACGAGCTATGCTTTACCCCCCCCCCCTAATATGGAAAATATATAGCCTAAGTCAGCTTCAATCATTAGTCAGCTACATATGACCTATTTTTCTCCTTAGCAGTTATTTAAAAAAGCAAATTTTTGAGCATAGGGTTACTAGGTTTCTATGGGCTGTTCTGAACCTTCTAGCCCCTTCAGGGCTCAAAATTAATAGTCCCTGTAAAGTGATTATTAATTATAAAAGAGCATGAAAAAATACTCATTATTTTGAATTGTGCTGAAACGCTAAATTTTGTTGAAAACTGCAGTCTAGGCTATGTACCAAAAATATGGTGTTGATTTATAATTCAGGGTATATTTTTCACGATTATGGAGGGAGGGAGGGGAGGGAGGGTCTTGATAAAGTTTAGCTATAATATGAGATTTGCAATGCGGAGTTCTGACTATACGTGTTCGTCTTTTTTTCTAGGCACGCCATACAAGAAGAAGAGCACAAGTAAAGCAAAGTATGTAATTTGTTTTCTTGATTTTTGACCCATCTTCTTCTAATATTTTTGGCTCCGTCAACTTTTTTTTCACCTCTTTTTCAATTATTTTAGAAAATCATTTTTTTCCGTATAGCCAAATCCTATTAGAATATCCATTAATAAAAATTAGTTTCATTTCTTATGTATCTGGTGATGCTAATTTTCATTACCCTATCCCCCTAAAGAAATAACCACAACCCCTTTTTACTTGGATTCGGGTGATTTGATTGAAGACAAATAACGGTGTTACTAGTCGGTGTACTGTAATTGAAATGCTTAGTTCATTAATTATTCTATGGATCAAAAATCTAGGAACGGTAACTTCTTCATCTGTTTCCCTTTTCATTGTAAAAATGAACTCCCTCGTGCCAAATTATTTAAATGTTCCAAGAAACCTTTCAATTTCTGATATCCCCGTAATTCAAATAATTAAAATATCTCCATATTGCCCCAAAATTTAGGTTTTAAAAAATATGTTTCTATAGCTAAATTTTCAACATACTCCTACATCAATGTTTGCTAACCACCCGGACTTAAAGGCCCTCCATTTGCTAAACCCCTAATTTGATGTAACAATTATCTCTAAACTTGAATAGGTTAGTATATCTGCTAGTTATTTTTGACTAATTTTAATATAGTTTTCCAGTTTCAATTCCCGAGGTATTCTCTATCTCATTTTTTCGTATCCGTCAAGTTTTTGGATAAAATACTAACGATTTATCAAAAGGAATATACGTATACATGCATTTTTATCGAAACTGACACTCTAGATTCGTCTGATTATATTCTACACTTATAAGTTTGTCCTTTTTAAAAATTTCGATTTTTTTTATATACTATTTTGGATATATAATATGGTTTAAGTGTCATTGCTGCCCATTTATCGATTTTTACCGTTGGTGAATTGGTTTTTGAAACATAGGTCTTAAAGGGTATGCCTTGTTTTTTTTATGTATTTTTTTGGCAACCAATATATTCTAGTGCTAACTTATCCCCGTGGAAAGAACTGTGTATACCATCCTGGGTGGTGATACTTGTCCTTTGTTTTAAGGTCTTCTAAAATCTTTCTTTAATCTTTTAGCATACAAATCAGTTGGGCCGAGTTAGTTTTTTTATTGTTGAAGTATCACTTAGATTGTTTCTATTTTAACTGTCCATAATCATCTTTTTTCTATTATTACACTGTATTGCTCTGATCCGCTTTCGTCTATTATCTAGGAATCTCGTTTTTTAAATCTTTTTAAAATTATTAATATCTTTGTTCTTACTTTTCTTGATAACTCTACCAAATCTGTAAACATATTCCATACCGTCTTAGTCTTAATTCTCTACATTATTTATATCTTTGGAACCTTATGAAATCCCTGTTTCAATCTTTGATATTTCCTCTATCGGTAAGCATTTTTAGGAATATATCCAATTTTTATACCTCTTGTCAAGATTTCCTTTTGTTCTTTTGGTTAATCCCTTTTTGCTTAAATTAATCACCCAGATCTGGGAAATAATTAGGCTTATCAATTGATAGTTTTTTTGTTTTTTCCTTTTCCCTTTTAACTGCAAAATTTTTGGTTAGTCTTCCTTAGTAATCTTAGAAGATGTGAAAAGATTCTTTAAAGATTGGAATATAATTTGTTGGGAGATCATTTGTATTAGGCATACCAAGGCTATAATTTTAAACAATCATTTCTTTTACATACTTGTGATCGCTGGAAACGTTTATCTTTCAGCACGAGATGGTTTAAGTTTAGTAAATTTACCTTTCTCGTGTGCTTTTCTTCATTTATATGTATTTAATGATAATTAAACGAAACGTATTTTGGCAATTAGTTTATTTACTTTGCACTTGTTCTAAAACTTTTGTTGTGTAATTATATTGGCATGTTTTTTTTGCTATTCACATAATAAAATTGATTTGGCCTTTTGCCACCCTAGGCTTAGACGTAAATAATTTCTTAGACACACTGCTTTCCATAAAAAACAAAAAAAAATTTTTTTTAAATTAAAACACGAAAACGGGTTTTAATTTTCTAACAGCCATTGACCTACAAACCGAATTAATTATGCACAAAGCTCCGATTTCGGCCCACATCCGGGAGCCATTTCTCAACGGAAAAAAAATAAATAACAAAAAAAAAAAAAACAAGACTTAACTTACATTACAAGTTAAACATACTAAACACATCAAGAGAACAAAAAGCAAAACGAAAGAAAAATATAAATAAATAAGAACAAAACTCACACTATTAATTTAAACCCTTCCATGCCTGAATGGCTTTCACTGGCTCCTCATCAGTATATCAATGGAAATATATCTATAAACACTTCCTGTACTGAATTCTATATTGAATTCTACTCGCCTCCTCCCAGTATATAAATTTGAGAATCTATCAAAAATTGAAGAATTATTTATAATTAAACCAACAATAAAAGGTCACTGTAACACCCCCCGGTCCAATAACCCTTAATTCAATTTTCACAGTGTATCAACATTTTAATTGAATTTCTTGATGAGATTCGGTTTTTGTTGCAGCTTAGCTGCAGTTCGTTTACTTTTTCTCATCATTTAACCCATGCTGACCTTTGTTTCGCAAGGTCATCTTTCGTTTCAGAAATATTTTAATCAGTATTCGTTGATTATCCTTGCCTGCCTTTAATTAACTATTATAATTGAATTGACCGCAATTCCCCTTCATCTCTATTGATGCTAGTCCGCCATATTTATCCTTTTTATTTCTATAACTATTCCCTGAAAGCTTGTAACAAGATCGCTACAGACAGGCAATCTACTATTCTTTGTTTTGATCAATAAAATACTGTGATGTCAGGAAACATTATAAAGAGGTTCTCTGCACCGCTGACTCAACGTTTCTTGAGGATGTTTCTGTTTTTGTTTTAGAGCTTACATCCTATTGCATTCTTGTGTTGTTCTAGCCTATTTTCTAAAGTTTGTTGCGTCTACCACAATAAATTTTTTCCCACAAGACATGGACTTTTGTATAGCTCCTTTTTGCAAATTTCTCGTGTATCTTGTCTTTCCTTTATTTACAACAACTGAGCATTATCATATTTCCTGATTTAAATGACTTGTATTTATATTACTAGTTCTTTTTGAATTCTCTTCTTACATTATTATGTGAATAAAAATTGGTTACAACCGAGACAAGTTCATGTAACTTTGTCTTTCTGACTTTGACCCACTCTTCTCTCTCAATATTTTGGCTCACTCAACTTTTTTTTCATCGTTTGTCAATTATTTGAAGCAAATCATTTTTTTTCGCGGATAGCCATTACCTATTAGATATCCTTATAAACATTAGTTCATTTCTTATGTATCCTGTGATGCTAGTATTTATACCCCTATCCATAAACGAAATAACACACCCCTTTTTACTTGAATCGTGATGTGCATTATGATGTGAAAGCTAAAACGGTTGTTACGAAGTCGGTTTAACGGGTAAATTGCAAATTGCTAGTTCATTATTATTCGTATGGACAAAATATCTAAGAAACGGTAACTTAATTCTCTGTTTCCTTTCATTGTAAAAATTCTCGTCCTCCCAATTATTTGAATGTTCATCAAGAACCCCTTCAATTTCTGATTCCCGTAATTCCGCAAATAAATTAAAATATCATCCATATCGCTCTGCCCCAAACAAAAAAAACAAGAAAAATTTTTATTAAGGCTTTTTAAACAAACAATATGTTTTTTCTATACGCTAACTTTCAACATCCGTCATAATGGTTTGCAACACCGACTTAAAGTCCCTCACCTTGCTAAACCCTAATTTGATGGTAAAAAATTATCTCTACAACTTGCAATAGTTAGTACTATCTGCTAGTTATCGGTTTGACTACAATTTACATCATAGTTTCCAGTTCAATATCCGCCAAGATATTCTTCTATCTCATTTTTTCGTTCCTCAAGTTTTTTGAATAATACTAAACGCATTTATCAAGGAATATCGTATACATGTATTTTATATCGAAACTGTAACATCTAGATTCTTCTGATATTTTCACACTTATAAGTTTGTCTTTTACAAGTTTTTCGAGTTTTTAATATACTAATTTTGGGATCTAATATTGGTTTAGTGTCATTGCTGCCCATTTCTCTCCGATTTTTACCGTTGGTGATTTGATTTGTTGAAACATGGTTCTTAAGGGTATTGCCTATTTTTATTATTTTTTTGGCTAAACAATATATTCTAGGGCTAACTGATCCCCTTGAGAACACTTGATAAAAGCTACGATCTGAGGGTGTGATACTCTCCATTTGATATTTAAAGGTCTTCCTTAACTACTTCTCTCTTATCTTTTAGCATGACAAATCAAGCTTGGATCCGAATAAGTTTTTTTATATGTTGAAACCATACCCGCCGACCACATATATCACCCTTGAATTTGTTTCTATTTGTTACTGTCATAATCATCTTTTTCTAGTAATTACTACTGTATTGCTCTTATCCGTCTTTCGTCGTTATTATTACAGAGAGATCATCTTTTTTTAAAATCTTTTAAAATTTTAATATCTTTGCTGTTCTTAACTTTTTCTTGCTACCTACCAAAAATCTGTTAAATATTCACGTACCCTTTAGTGCTTAATTCATCTACATTAATTATATCTTTTGGAGTGCTATGAATTCCCTGTTTCAATCTTTGAAATAACCACTTTCCTCTATCGGTACTTTTTAGTATGATATAGTCCAAATTTTAGCCTCTTTCAGGACTCTCTCCCTTGTTGTCTTTGGTTAACTCCTTTTTTGCTTATAATTAACTACACACCCAGGACCTGGGAAATAATTAGGCTTATACATTGAATATAGTTTTTTGTTTTTGGTCTTTTCCCACTTTCTCTAACTGCAAAATTTTGGTTTAGTCTTCCTTAGTTAATCTTAAGACATACTGTTGAAAAGATTTTAAAGATTGATATATTTGTTGTGGCAATCATTTGTATTAACGGAAACTTACCAGAAGCTGATAGTTATTAACAACAATCTCTATTTCTTTTACAACTGTGATCGCTGGAAACGTTATCTTTCAGCCATGGTTTAACAGTTTAGTAATTTACGCTTTCTCGTGTGCTTTTCTTCATTATATTATTTAAATGATAATTTAAAAACGCACGATTTTGAATTATTTATTTACCTTTGCACTTTTCTAAAAAAAACTTTTAGTTGTGGTAATTATGTTGGCATGTTTTTTTGCTATTCAAAAATAATAAAATTGCATTGTGGATCTACTGTATGTCCACCCGTAGCTAAACGTTAAATAATTTCCTTAGACCACACACTGCTTTTCCTTAAAAACAAAAAAAAACAAAAAACAAAAAACAACAAAAAATTTTTTAAACACGCAAAAAACGGGGGTTTTTAATGGGCATAAAACAAGCTGAACTACAAAACATTAATTATGCACAAGCGCCGAATATGGTCGAGCACCCACATCCGGGAGCCTTTCTCAACGGAAAAAAAAATAAAAATAAAGCAAAATAAAAAACAAACTTAAATTATACATTACATAACACAATACTAACACATAAAGAGACAAAAAAGCAAAAAACGAAAGAAAATATAAATAAATAAGAACAAAACTCACATATTAATTAAACACTTCCATGTCAATGCAATGTCTATTTCAAACTGGCACTCCTCTCATATATAAATGGAAATATATTAAATAAAAGCACTTCCATGCTACTGAATGTCTATATTGATTCTACTCGCCATCCTCCTCACGCTGCAGTATTACGAAAACTTGAAACTACTATCAAAAACTGATATGGAACTATATTTAATACTTAGACCAAAAACACAATACAAAGCGTCAACTAAACCCCCCCGCTCGGACTCTCATACCACATTAATTACATTTCACAAGTTCATCAACCATTTTTATGAATTATAAATTGAATGTTGATTCGTTTTGTTGCAAGCTTAAGCTGGCAGCTCGTTACTTACTTCTTCTACATCATTTAACCATTCTGGACCCTTGTGTGCGACAAGGGCCATCTTCCTGTTTACAGATAATATTAATTAAAATCAGTATTGGAGTTGAATCATCGTGCCTGCATTTTAAGTAAATCTACTTATCAATTGAATTGATCCCAAATTCCCCACTTCCCATCTCTATATGATGCTCCAGTACCCAGTCCATATATATAACTCTTTTTTATTTCTATAATTTCCACTGAAGCTTTGTAAAAAGTCCTACAGACGTACTTCTACTATTGTGGATGTTTGACTCAAATAAAATACTGCTGTAGTGAGGAAAAATTATAAAGGCATGTTCATGCACCCCGCTGACTCAAACGTTTACTGGTGTGTTTGTTTTGTTTTAGAGCGTTACAGTCTATTGCATGCCTTGTGGTTCGTTCTAGCTGCCTATTTTCTAAAGTTTGTGTGCCGTTCTAGCCAAAGATAAAAATTTTCCCACAAGAACATGGAAATTTTGTATACTCCCTTTTGCAAATTTCATCAGTATCATTGTCCTTCCCTTTATTTAAAACAACGCAGCTTCATATTATGTCCTGATTAAATGCTGTATTTCATAATATTGTTTTTTTAGATTACTACTTCTATACCTTTTTTGTGACTAAAAGAATTGGGTACAACACAATGCACAGCTTATGTAAATTTGGTTCTTGATTTGACCATCTTCTTCTAATCTTTATTGAGCTCCGTCAACTTTTTTTTTTTTTTTTTTCTCTTTCAATTATTTGAGAATCAGTTTTTCCGGATAGCCATTACCTAGTGAATATCCTTAATAAAATTAGTTCATTTACTTATGTATCCCTGGTGATGACTCAATCTTTAATACCCTCATTCCACTAAAGAAATAACCACACCCCCATCCTTTTTACTTGGATCGGGTGATTTGATGTGAATAGACAAATAACGGTTGTTACTAGTCGTTCTAACTGTAAATTGACCAACTGCTACGTTCATTATTTCTTCTATGGATCAAAATATCTAGAAACAGTAACTATATTCTCTGTTTCCTTTTCAATTGGTACAATTAACTCTCCCTATCTCAATTATTTAAATGTTCCAAGAAACCTTCAATTTCTGTTCCCCTTAATTCCTAAAATAATTAAAATGATCATCACATATATCTGCCCCAAAATTTAGGTTTTATAAATATGTGTTCGATGCTAAATTGTCAACATACTCTACATAAATGTTTGCTCAACACCGGACTTAAAGGCCTCCCCATTGCTAAACCCCCTAATTTGATGGTAAACAATTTGTCTTCTAAACTTGAACAATAGTTAGTATATAATGCTGTTATGTGGACTAAATTTTAATATATTTTCGCAGTTCATTTCCAGAAGGTAAATTCTGTCTATCTACATTTTTTTCTTTCGTTCCTCAAAGTTTTTTGGATAAATACTAAACGTATTTATCAACAGGAATATCAAGTATATCATTGGATTTTATATCGAAAACTGAACATCTACTGATCTTCTGAGAATTCTACTACGTTATAAAGCTTTGCTGTTTAACAAAGTTCGAGTTTTATTACATATACAATTTGGAGATATATGAATGGTTTACGTAGCGTCATTTGCTGAACCATTTCTTATCACGCATATGGGGTCTCTTGGATTGAATTGGTTGTTGAAACAATAGGTCGTTAAGGGGATGATGTTTTTGGATTTTTGGCAACCATAAGTCCTACGGCTAACTAGGCATCCATTCGGAAAGAACTTGTGATACATCATGGGTTGATACTTTTCCATTTGTTTTAAGGTCTTCTAAATATTTCTTAAATCTTTTAGCATACAAATCAGGTTTGGGGTCGAGTTAATTTTTTATATTTGAAGTATCACTTAGAATTGTTTCTATTTTACTGTCATAATCAGCTTTTTCTAGTATTACTACTGTATTGCTCTTAGACCGCTTTCGTTTTTATTAGAGATCACTTTTTTTAAAATCCTTTTAAATTTTAAATATCTTTGGTTTTTTTTTCTTAACTTTCTCGTGATAACTACCAAAATCTGTTATAAACAATATTCCACTTACTACCCTTAATCTTAATTCATCTACATTCTTTATATTCTTTTGAAACCTTTATGAATCCCTGTTGTTCAATCTTTGAAATATATTTTCTCTATCGTACATTTTACGGAAATTCTCAGAAAAGTCTCAATTTTAGTCCTCTTACAAGAGATTTCCTTTTGTTCATTCTGGTAAACACTCCTTTTGCTTACATTAATCACCCCCAGGACCCTAGGGAAATAATAGGCTTATAAATTGATAGTCATTTTTGTTTTTTTCTTTTTCCCTTTTTAACTGCAAAATTTTTTGGCTTTTAGTCTTTCCTAGATAATCTTAGATATGCTCTGAAGTAGAATTTGTTAAGGAGTTGATATAATTTTGTTGGAAATCAATTTGTCTTCGGAAATTACACAGGCTATATTTTAACATCTATTTCTTTTTCCAACTTGTTATTCGATGGAAACGTTTATCTTTCCGCCACTGGTTTAACGTTTTATAGTAAATTTACCTTTCTCGTGTGCTCTTTTCTTCTTATATGTAGTTAAATGTCATAATTAAAGACTGAAACGATTCTTGGAAGTTAGTTTTTTATTTACTTGTGCCACTTTTCTAAACTTTGTTGTGTATTAGTATTGGCATGTTTTTCTTGCGAATTCAAAAATACTAAAAGTGAATCGGTCTGTTGCCACCTACCTTAGGCTAACGTAATACTTTCTTAGACACGACTTGCTTTTCCATTAAACAAAAAAAATTTTTTTTTTTTTTGTTTTTTTTTATTTAAACACGAAAAACCGGGTTTTAAATTTCTACACGCATTGAACTACAAAAACAATTTAATTATGCACAAAAGCTCCGAATATTTCGGCCCCACATCCGGTGAGCCTTTCTCAACGGAACAAAAATTAAATAAGAAACAAAAAAAAAAAAAAACAACTTAATTACTCTCACATAAAACGATACTAAACACATAAGAGAACAAAAAAGCAAAACGAAAGAAAAATTCAAATAAATTAAGACAGACTCACATATTATTACAACACTTCCATGCACTTAATGTCTTTTTCAATTGTGGCCTCCTCTCAGTATAATAAAATGGAATATACTTTAATAACCTTCCTGTACTGAATTTCCTACATATTGATTCTACTCGGCCTCCTCCAGTAATTAATTGAGCTATCACAAAATGAAGACATCTCGTTATACTTAGACCAAAACAATAAAAGGTCAACTAACCCCCGGTCATAATCCCTTAATTACTTTCACACGGTCTCATCACCAAACCATTTTCACATGCAACTAATCAAATACAATTGAATAGGATTCGCATTTTGTGCAAGCTTCCTCTGAGATTCCCCGCATTTACCTTTCTCCATCATGTAACCCATTCTGACCTTTGTCGCCAGGTCCATCTTTCGTTTCAAGAAATCATTATTAAAATCAGTATTGGTTGATATCTTGCCTGGCATTTTTAAATTAACTATTATAAAATAATGAATTGATCCCAATTCCCCTTCATCTCTATTGATGCTAGTACCCCCATATATTATCTTTTTATTTCTATAATTTCCCTTCCTGAGCTTCTGTAAAAGTCCTACAGACCGTATCTAGACTACCTTATATGTTTGAATCAAATAAAATACATGGGAGTAGGAAAATTATAGATGTTCTGCAACCGCTGACCTCACGTTTCTGTGTGTTTTGTTTTTGTTTAGAGCGTATCTATTGCTTCTTGTGTTGTTCTAGCCTCATTTTTACTAAAGTTTGTTCGCGTTTCTAATCCCACATACCCAAAATTTTCCACAAGAAGCATAGGAATGTTGGTATACGAACATGTCATATAAGGAAATGGATACACGCGCGAGAGGGATACTCGTGTTGTGTGTGATATGGTGGTTGAGTTGTAGTTTGTTGTTGTATCATTTTTTGTCTCTTGTCTGTATTCCCCCTTTATTTGGTTCGAGCTTATATCTAGAAAGCCCGTACTGATTTGAAAATGCTGTATTTTATTTATGTTTTTTTTATTCTCCTGCTTGAATGGTGTATAAAATTGGTGTACAAAAGGCAAAGTCTTATGTAATTTTTGTTTCTATTGTTTGACCATCTTCTTCCTATATATTTGGGCTCGTACACTTTTTTGTCCTCTTTTCAATTTAATTTGAGAAATCATTTTTTCCGGATAGCCCATTACCTAGTTAGACAATATCCTTAATAAACAATTATTTCATTTCGGCTGTATACTGGTGATGCTAATTTTAATACCCTATCCACTAACAGAAAGAACACACAACCCCTTGTGTTAAACTTGGATCGGTGATTTGATGTGAAGAGACAATACGGTTGTACTAGTCGGTTTACGGTTAATTGAACATGCTAGTTCTATTATTAATTCTATGGATCAAAATATCTAGAAACGGTACTATTCTCTGTTTTCGGTCCTTTTCATTGTAAAAATTACTCATCCTCACCAAATTATTTAAATGTTTTCCAAGACAAAACTTTAAATTTTATGGAATTCCCCGTAAATTCCCAAAAATCTAATTAAATATCATTCCATATATCTGCCCCCAAAATTTAGGTTTTAACAAAAATATATGTTTCTCATAGCTAAATTTTCAACATACTCTACATACATGTTTGCTAACACGCGGACGTAAAGGCCCTCCCATTGCTAACCCCCTATATTGATGGTAAAAATTATCTCTCACTAAAACTTGAAATAGTTAGTTATCTCTGCTTCTTATTTTGACTCAATTTAATATAGTTTTGCCAGTTCAATCTCCCCGAGGGAATTCTCTCCTATCTCATTTTTGCGTTCTCAAGTTTTGTGGATAAATACTAACGATTTTATCAAAGGGATATACGTATAGCTGGATTTTATATCGAACGGAACAATCTATATTCTCTGATATTTCTCACCCACTTATAAGTTTGTCTTTTCAAGAAATTTCGAGTTTTTATCTATAACGAATTTTTGGCAGATATAATATGGTTTAAGTGTCATTGTGCTGCCCATCTTCTCGCTTTTTTACCGTGGTAGACTTGTTGTTGAAACAATAGGTCTTAAGGGGATGCCTGTTTTCTGTTATTTTTGGCAACCATCATATTCTGGGCTAACTGAATCCTCCTTGGGTAAAGAACCTTGTGATACATCTGGGGTGTGATAACTTCCATTTGTTTCTAAGGTCTTCTAAATCTTTTCCTACAATCTTTTAGCAGTACAATTCAGATTGGTCCCCCGAGTTAAGGTTTTTATATGCTATAGAAAGTATCACTTAGAAATTGTTTCTATTTCTACTGTCATACAATCATCTTTTTCTAGTATTACTACTGTATTGCTCCTTATCCGCTTTCGTTATTATTAAGAATCATCTATTTTTCGAAATCTCTCTTCACAAAATTTTAGATTCTTTGTTCTTAACTTTTTTCTTGATAACTACGTATCCAAATCTGTTAAAATTTCAACTCACCCTAAAACGTACTTATATCCATCTAACACTTATTTATATGCTTTTGGAAACTTAGGAATCGCCTGTTGTTTCAATCTTTGAAATATTTCCGCTATCGGTACATTTGTAGGATTTAGTCCAAACTTTTATACCATCTTTCAACGGACTTCCTTTGTTCTTTGGTTCACTACTTCCCTTTTTGCCTTAAATTAATCACCCCAGGACCTGGAAAATACTTAGACGTTATACATTGATATTATTCGTTTTTCCTTTCCCTGTTTTTAACTGCATAAAATTTTTGCGTTTTCAGAGTACTTTCTTAGATAGATCTATATAATATTTGAAAGAATTTTTAAAGAATTGATATAATTTTGTTTGGAAATCATTTGTATTTAAGAATTACCAAGGCTATATTTTTAAAAATCTATATTCTTTTACAACTAATTTGATCCATGCTAGGAACGTTTTCTTTCAGCACATGGTTTTAAAGTTTAGATACAATTCTTACTTATCTCGTGTGCTTTCTTCATTCTATGTATTTAAATGATATTCAACAACGATTTTGGAATTAGTTTATTTACTTTGCACTTTTCTAAAAACTTTTGTTGTGTAATTATCATTGGCATGTTTTTTTGCTACAATTCAAAAATATAAATGAATTTGGTAACCTTAGTTGCCAACAGCGTAGGCTGACGTAACGAATTTCTGTAGGACCACACTGCTTCTTCCATTAAAACAACAAAAAATGTTTTTAAATACGAAAAGGGTTTAATTTTACTAACAAGCAGTGAACACAAAACACATTAATTATGCACAAAGCTCCGAATTTCGGCCCCCACATCGGAGCCTTTCTCAACTTTGCCTTTTGTACGCATTTTTATCACAAAAACTTAAGAAGAGAATTACAAACGAACTAATATGTCAGGAAATACACGCATTTAAATCAGACATTATAAGCTCGATTGGTAAATAAAGGGAAGACAAGATACGAGAAATTTGCAAAAGGTAGTTAACAAATTCCATGTTCTTGCTGGTGAAAATTTTTATTGGGATAGAACGCCAACCAACACTTTAGGGAAATAGGCTAGAACACACGAAGAATGCAATAATTACGCTCTACACACAAACCAAAACCCCAGAAACAGTTTGAGTCACGGGTTGCAGAACATATTTATATATTTTTCCTCATCACAGTATTTTCATTGATCAAAACAAAATAATAGATACGTTCTGTAGGAATTTTACAAAGCTTCACGGGAAATTATCAGAAATAAAAAAGATATATATCGGGTACTAGCATCGAATATAGATGAGGGAATTTGGATCATTCATTTATATAGTTAATTAACTGCGCAAGACTATTCAACCAAACTACTGATTTTACATAATTTTCTAAACGAAAGATGCCTTTGCCGAAAAAAGGGTCAGAATGCGGGTTAAATATGAAGAAAAGTAAGACGCTGCAGCAGCTTAGCAACAAAGACGAATCCATTCAATTTTATAATTCATAAATGGTTGACGAAACGTGTGAAATTTAAGATTCGGTTATGACCGGGCGGTTTTAAGCTTGACACCTTTTATATGGATTTTGGTCTAATTATGATAATAACGTTCTTCATTTTTGATAGATTTACATTTATATACTGGGAGGAGGCGAGTAAGAATCAATATAGACCGCGATTCAGTACCATGGATAGTGTTTATTTAATTATTCTCCATTTCTATTCGTGAAGTGAAGCCAGTTGAAAGACTTCGTGCATGGAGAGTTGTTAATTACTTTGGAAGTTCTCTGTTCTTATTTGATTTTAAATATTTTTCTTTCGTTCTTTGCTTTTTGTTCTCTTCTATGCTGTTCTAGTATGTTTTATTGTAACTAACTCTCTAAGTTGTTTTTTCTTTAGTTTTGCTTTATTTATTTTTTTTTCCGTTGAGAAAGGCTCACCCCGGTATGTGCGGGACCGGAAATATTCGGAGATTTTGTGCATAATTAATTGTTTTGTAGTTTCACTGCTTGTTTAGAAATTAGAAACCCCGTTTATCGCGCGTGTTTAAAAAATTTTTTTGATGACTTTATAATTGTCAAGCCAGTGTGGTCTAGCGAAATTATTTCACGTCAGCCATAACCGAAGGTGGCAAAAGAACCAAATTCAAACCAATTATTATATATTATTTAGACAATTTAGACAAAAAAAAACCATAGCGCAGAACTATAATTACACAACAAAGTTTTTTAGAAAAGTGCAAAGTAAATAAAACTAAATGTCCCAATCGTTTCGCCTTTAAACATCCTTACATTTAAATACATATATGAAGAAAAGCACACGACGGAGGCTCCTAAATTTCTAATCTTAACCTGTATGCGGATGAAAGATACACCTTCCAGCGATCCAAGTTGTAAAGAATAGATTCGTTTAAAGATAGCCTTGGAATTCTTAATACACAATGATTTCCCAAACAAATTATATCAATCTTTAAAAATTCTTTTCACATATCCTAAGATTATCTAGGGAAAGACTAAACCAAAATTTTTTGCAGTTTAAAAGGAAAGAAAAACAAAAACTATCATGTATAGCCTACTTATTTTCCCAGGTCCTGGGTGATTAATTAAGACAAAAAAGGCAGTTAACCATGAGAACAAAAAGGAAATCCTTGAAAGAGGTATAAATTTCGGGGGGACTACACAATACCTAAAAAGGTTACCGATAGATGAAATTATTCTCAAATATCTGAAACGAGGGATTCATAAGTTTCCAAAAGATATAATAATGAAATCGATGAAGTTAAGACTAAGGGTAGTGAATATTTTAACCAGATTTGGTAGTGTTACAAGAAAAGTTAAGAACAAAGAATATTAAACTTTTAAAAAGAATTAAAAACAGTATGATACTTACTCTAATACATAACGAAGCGGATAAGAGGCAATCAGTAGTAACTATAGAAAAGATGATTAGTGACGTAAGTAAAATAGAAAACCAATTCTAAGTGATCACGTCAACATATAAAGAAACTTAACCTCGGACCCAACATGATTTTGTATGCTAAAAGATTAATGAAAAGCATTTAGAAGACCTCATACACCACCCTAGAATATATGCGAGCATTAATGCCAAAAATACTTAAAACAGAGCATCCGCCTTAAGCCTATTGTTTCAACAAACCAATTCACGCAACGGTAGAAAGAAAACTCAAGCCCGAGAAATGTGCAGAGCACAATGACACTTAACCATTATTAATAAATCTCCAAATTCGTAATAAAAAACTCGCGAAATAAATACTCTTTACAAAGACAAACTTATAAGTGTAAGAAATCTCAGAAGAAGTCTAGATTTGTTCTTTTCGTGATATAACACAATCCCATGTAGACGATCTCTATTCCTTTCTGATAACATTTCGTTTAGTATTTTAGCCAAAAAACTTGACGGGAGGTAACGCTGATAAATGAGATAGCGTTACCTTTCCGGGATTGAACTAAACTGGACAATCGTATATTCACATTTAGTCAACAATAACTAGCAGATATATATAACTACTTTCACAGTTTAGAGATAATTTTTAACCATCAATTAGTGGATTTAGCAATGGGAAGGGCCTTTTAAGTCCCGGATGTTAGCAAACATTATTATGTGAGTCATGTTGAAAATTAGCTATAGAAACATATTTTTTTAAACCTAAATTTTGGGTCAGATATATGGATGATATTTTAAATTAGTGGAACTGCCTAGCGATGGCGAATCAGACATGAAGGTTTCTTGAACATTTAAATATTTGGGAGAGAGTTAATTGTTACAATTTGAAAAGGAAACAGACGACCTAATTACTTGTTTCCTAGACTATTTTGATCCAATAACGAAGATATCACATGCAACTGAGCATTTTCATTTACACCGTAAACCGACTATTAACAACCGTTATATGTCTTCACATCATTCACCCGTCCAAGTAACAAAAAAGCTGGTGTGGTTATTTCTTTAGTGGATAGTTGGTATTAAAATTAGCATCGCCCGCATACATAAGAAAAATGAACGAATTTTTATTAAGGAGTATTCTTAATAGGTAATGTCCTGATCCGGACAACATTTTTCTCAAATAATTGAAAACGAGGAAAAAATAGGCTTGACGGGAGCGCAAAAGAATATTAGAGAAGATGGTCAAATCAAGAACGACATTTACATAACTTTGCCTTTTGTACACCAATATTTTCCACAAAAATTAAGAATAAGAAGGAAAAAAACATAATATAAACAGATAAGCTTTAAATCAGTGACATCTATAGACGCTCGTTGTTAAATAAGGGAAGCGACAAGATACCTGAGAAATTTGGTCAAAGGGAGTATACAAAATTCTATAGTTCTTGTGGAAAATTTTAATGTGGGTAGAACGCAACAAACCTTTAGAAATAGGCTTAGAACAAACACACGACATGCAATAGATTACGCCCTCTCAAACCAAAACACAACACATGAAACGTTTGTGAGCTCAGCGGTTGCATGCCCATCTTTATCTTTTTCCTCATACAGTCATTTTAATCTTTGATCAGGTGACATCAATATCTACGAGGGATCCTGTGCCTGTCGAACTTTGACAAAAGCTTCAGGGAAATTATAAGAAACTAAAAAAGATAATACTATGACGGGTGCTAGCATCAATAGGATGAAAGGGGAGTGGGATCAATTCAACATTATAATAGTTTAATTAAAATGCGGCAAGATCATTCACCATACTGATTTTAATGAATATTTCTGTGAAACGAAAGATGACCTTGCGAAACAAGGTCATGAATGTTAAATGATGAGAAAAGTAAACGAACCTGCAGCTAGACTTGAACAACAAAACGAATCCATCTCAATATGTTATAATTCATAAAATGGTTGATGAACTTGTGTAACTTTAATTAAGGTTTATGGACCGTGGGGTTCAGTTGACTTTATTGTTTTGGTCCTAAGTCATAAATATATCTTCTCATTTTGATAGATTTCAATTTATATACTGGGAGAGGCGCGATAGACTCAATATAGACATTCAGTACATGAGAAGTGTTTTTTAATAATATTGTTCCATTTATATACTGAGCAGGAGGCATTTGAAAGCCATTCAGTGCATTGAAGTGTTTAATTAATAATGTGAGTTGTTGTTCTTATTTATTTATATTTTTACGTTTCGGTTGTGTGCTTTTTGGCTCCCTTATGTGTTTATTATGTTTTATTGTAATGTAATTCTCTAAGTGGTTTTTTTGTTTTTTTTTTTGCTTTATTTATTTTTTTTTCCGTTGAGAAAGCTTCCGGATGTGGGGGCCGCAAATATTCGGACGCTTTTGTGCATAATTAATTTGTTTGTAGTTCAATGCTTGTTAGAAAATAAACCGTTTTTTCGGGTATTAAAAGATTTTCTATTTTTTTTTGTTTATTTTTTTTTATTTATTTTTTTTTTTATTTTTATTTTTTTTTTATTAATGAAAAGCAGTGTTGGTAAACTTATTTCGTCTTGACTACGGTGGCAAAAGACCAATTCATTTCATTACTTATTCGACAATTTAGCACAAAAACATGCCATCTACTTACACGACAAAAGTTTTTAGAAAGTGTATAAACAAGTAACAAATAAAACCTAATTCCAAATCGTTTCGTTTTAATTATCAGTGTAAATATCATTAGATGAAGAAAAGCCACGAGAAAGGTAAATTTACCTACAAACGTTAAACACCATGTGCTGAAATATGAAAGCGTTTTCCAGCGATCACAAGTTGTAAAAGAGCTAGATTGTTTAAACAATATCAGCCTTGGAATTTTCCTTAATACAAGTTCTGCAACAAATATATCAATCTTTGAAAAATTCTTTCAACATATTCTAAGATTATCTAAGGAACAGACACGAAACCAAAAGTTTTGCAGTAAAAAAGGAATAAGGGAAACACAAAACTATCAATGTTTAAGCATAATTTGTTCCCTGATCCACCCCCCTGGGGGCGGGTGATTATTTAGCGAAGTAAAAGCGAGTTTAACAAAGAACAAAAGGAAATCCTTTGAAGAGGTAATACAATTATGGGACCATAAATGCCTAAAAAAGTGTACCGATAGAAGGAAAATTATTTACAAAGATTGAACAGGGATTCATAAGTTTCCAAAAGATATAAATAATGGTAGAAATTAAGCTAAGGGTATTGGACTATTTTAACAGATTTTGGTAGTTATCAAGAAAGTTAAGACTAAGATAATGTGTAAAATGTTAAAAGATTTAAAAAAGATGATTCTCTAATAATACGAAGCAGGATAAGAGCATACAGTGTATATAGAAAAAGAGATTATGACAGTAAAATGAAACAATTCTACGTGATCCTTCAACATATAAACACTTAACTCGACCCAACTGATTTGTCATGCTAAGAGATTAAGTGCCACAGATTTAGAAGACCTCTAAACAAATGGAAGTATCCACCCAGATGTATCACAGTTTCATATTCCAGGGATCAGTTAGCCCTAGAATATATGGTTTTGCCACAAAAATACCTAACAGCATCCCCTTAAGACTATTGTTTCAACAACCAATCACCAACGTAAAATCGTCGAGAAATGGGCATCACTGACACTTAAACCTATTTATCTCCGAAAATTCGTATGATCAATAACTCGACAAATTTTTAAAGACAAACTTATAAGTGTATAATATCAGAGAATCTAGATTGTTCAGTTTCGATATAAATCCATGTATACGTATATTCCTTTTTGATACATCGTTTAGTATTGTTATCAAAACGACTGAGGAACCGAAAAAATGAGATAGAAGAATTACCTTCGGGGCATTGAACTGGAAAACTATATTAAGATTACGTACAAATAGACTAGGCAGTATACTAACTATTTTCAGTTTTAGAGATATTTTCTACCCATCAAATTAGGGGTTTAGCATGGGGGGCCTTTAATCCGGTGTTAGCGAAACATTTTATGTAGGGTATGCTTGGAAAATTAGCTATAGAAACATATTTTTTAAAACCGAAATTTTGGGGCGGATTATAGGGATGATATTTTAATTCTTTGGAATTAACGGGGAATCAGAAATTGAGGTTTTCTTGGAAACATATTCAATAATTTGGTAGGAGAGTTCAATGTTTACACGTGAAAAGAAACACTAGCAATAAGTTGACCGTTTTCTAGATATGTTGATCCTAGAAATATATGATTACTAGCATTTTCAATTTACCGTAAGAACCGACTAGTAACCACCGTTATTTTCCTTTCACAATCAAATCACCCATCCAAGTAAAAAGGGTGAGTGGTTTTTTTATCTTTAGTGGAATGGTATTAAAACGTAGCATCACAAGGATACATCAGAAATACCTAATTTTATTAAGGATATTCTAATAGGAATGGCTATCCGGAAAAATGATTTCTCAAATATTGAAAAGAGGAATAAAAAGTTGACGGAGCCCAAAATATTAGAAGAAGCATGGGTCAAATCACTACAACACATTACATAACTTCTGCCTTTGTACCAATTTTAAATCACAAAATATAAGAAGAGAATTAAAAAAACCTAATATAAAATACAGCATTTAATCAGGACTACTATAGCTCGTTGTTAAAAATACACGGCGAAAGAGCAGATACCGAGATTTGCAAAGGGAGTATACAAAAATTCATATGCTTTGCGTGAAAATTTTTATGTGGTATAAACGCAACAAACTTAGAATAGGCTAGTACAGCCAAGAATGCAATAGATTACTGCTCTAAACAAACAAACACTCATAACACGTTTGAGTCAGCGATTGCAGAACATCTTTATCAATTTTCCTCATCACATTATTTTTATTTGATCAAACAAAATAGTAGATACGTCTGTAGGCTTTTAACAAAAGCTTCAGGGAAATTATAGAATAAAAACAAGATAAGTATATGGAGGGTACTACATCAATGAGATTGAGGGGAATTTGGCGGATCCATTCATCTTATAATAGTTCTATTCTTAAATGCAAGCAAATATTCAACCAATACCCTGAGTTGAATGAATAGTTCCTGAAACGAAAGATGACCTTGCGACAACATGGTCATAATGGGTTAAATGATGAGAAAAGTAACCCGAACTGCAGCGTAAGCTGGCAACAAAACAGAATCCATTCATTATAATCTCCTAAAATGGTTGTGAACTTGTGAAATTTATTAGGGTTTTTGACAGGGGTGTGTGTTCTCAGATTTTGCCTTTATTGTTTGGTGTCTAAGTATAATAATATTCTTCATTTTTGATAGATTTAATTTTATATCACTGTAGGAGGCCGAGTAGAATCATATATACATATCAGCTACATGAAGTGTTTATTTAAAATCAATTTCCATTCTATATCTAGAGAGATGGGCCAGTTGAAAGACATTCAGTGACATGGAAGTAGGTTTTAATTCATCTGTGCGTTTTTTCTTATTTATTACTAATTTTTTCTTTCGTGTCTCTTGCTTTTTTGTTCGTGCTTTGGGTGTTTAGTTTGTTTTTGTAATGTATATTAAGTTGTTTTTTTTTTTTTTGCTTTATTTATTTTTTTTTGCGTTCAGACAGGCTTCCCGGATGTGGGGCACGAAATATTCGGAGGCTTTTTGTGCATATTCATTGTTTTGTAGTTCCTGCTTGTTAGAAAATTAAA
>CM051265.1:38373274-38468274 GCA_027921565.1 Artemia sinica
TATGAAGCGGAACATCATTTGACGAAAGACAAAACGTTAGCTACATCGCCGCCAAGTGGAGAAAATAGAACCACCGACTTTTCGGATATTTGGAACCGCCAGCTTTAAGTTTGTGAACTAAGATTAGAATATCAGAAAGCCATATTAATGGCAGTGGTCAAGTATGGCTTTGAACCATGGGTTCTTCAAAAGGCTGCTAAGGATTTATTGTTTTTTTTTTAAAGGAAAGAATAAGTTTTAGTAATCGTTTGACTGACAACAAGCATATCAAAATAAGCATGACAATAAGCATATCAAACAATAATCAGTACGAAAATGTGGTTTGGTCCCACTTTCTAGGCTTTAACGAAAGAAAGAACAAGATGATTAGGCCACGTTTCACAGATTACGGACGGCAGATTGCTAAAGATTGGGCCTTATGGTCATCCATGTGGGGCAAAACGAATAGCAGACAGCCTCCGACTGGACTGAGAAGAGGTGATAAGAAAGGATTTCAAGGCAATGAGAACTTTGTACGAGGGGTAAAGAGTCAAGTTTTGCACAGGTTGTAGTGGAGAAAGAGCGAACAAATCTGTGTTGGCCACAGGAAGGGTTGGTGCTGCAACGAATTGTTGGTAGTAATAGTAGTAGAAACCAAGGTGCAACAATAAAAAAAAACTTTCCGATCCTAATATGTATCTACCACGCTATTGTCTACCAATTGTTGGGTTGGCAGGTTAGCTCCAACGCGCATCCGCCCAAAACCGTTTGTTGATGCCATATTTGGATCCTTGGGTGATTGGATCTCTTTATGATTGTAATCTATACCTGGAGGCACAAAAAGGGCACTGACAATCCCCGCCCCCCCCAGCACCTAAGATGCCATTTTTTATTCATATCCCTGCACTAATTCCATTTTTAATCTTCACATGAACTTTTTTTTGTGAAGGTAGGCTAATTAATTAATTTGTGTCTTGTAAATAAATAATCCTACACTGAAACTTCTGCAAAAAATAATTTTTGTCATCAATACAATTTAAAAATTTTATTCAAAAAAGCAATCTTGACAAACGGAAAATCTCCAATACAAGAGTAACATGAAAAAAAAATCAATCTTTCTTTTTAACTCAACGCTTCGGAAATGAAAAATTTTATTTATTCGCATTTTCGTTAAACTAATACGATTTTCAGATCAAATATTTAAACTGCAATCGGTAAAAAAAATGTGGTTGACAAGGTTTTTTTTTCTCACAAGAATAAATTGTATTTTTTCATCCTGAATTCAAAGGTGAAGTCAGACTTTTCCCATCCGGCATGGTTTTTCTCTGAAAACTACTTTTCAAAAATCTGATTTTAGCATTTTCTTACCTGTTATAATAACTTTTACCTCATGTGTGATTTCACCCGAGCTGTATCGACAAAAAATTATTTGTAATATCAACCTGAAGCATCATAGAGAAAGGCAGTCCCAGTTCATTCATGCTTAGACAAGCTCAGACCTATAAATCTGGCACTGTAATCCAGAAATGATACAAAAAAAAGGAGAAAACCTCAGCATTTGAGCAACAGAAATGATTTTGGTATCAAAATGTTACGGAAATTTTCTTATTCACTTGAAATCGCCCGTGCAGAAGTGCCCCTTTTTCTATGAAAAACAGAGGGAAAACTTGAACTTCATTTTCTACAATATTCTCTGGGTTGAACGGTCATTTCCTATTAATTCCAAGTCCACAGAAACCGAAAATGACATTGGAATTAAAAAAAAAAAAATCCATCATTTAGTACCCCATTTCTGCCCTAAGCGAGTTCTAAGGGAGGTTAAAAAAAATTTATTTATTCAGTAATTTCTGGACTTGAAGGTCAGTTTTCCACTTATTAAAGCCCAGGAAACTGAAAATGACGTCAGAATAAAAAAAATTATCTCATTTAGTAGCTCATTTAGACTCTAAACGAGGTCAGAACGGTGAAAGTGCAATCAGCAATATATTCTTATTTATACGGCGTTTCCGTTAAATTTCATACTAACAAAATCAAATGTGAACTCAGGATTCTTGTTTTTATTCTGAACCCACTTTCATCAAGACCCACAACCCACTTCACATACACAACCTCATCCCCAATGTTTATTCGTCCCAGAACGACCGCCTCGTTTACTCTAAACCCCGCACACATATAGACTGCCTCATCTAGTGTCGTCTGAAGGCACAAAGATTTACAAACTATTATGATAAGTAAACTTTTAGGTAATAGTCGATTTTTGAGTTATTTGAATGCATTCTGACCTGAATAGGATGTGCATAGGCGATGTGAAAAAAACCATTCAGATAAAAGCTCATTTTGAAGGACGTAGATAATGGCTGCTTTATTTAATTTTATGATTAGCAGAGACGACCCGTGTACTCTCGATTGAAAAAAATATTAATGCACGCTTTATGTCAAGCGCGTGAGGGCTGGGGGGGGGCAAACGGCTCAGGGATAGTCAAAACACAGAACCAAGTCCACATTCGTGATCTACGTACCAGATTTTCTTATCACCGACTTTTTAAAAGTGCAAGTTATTTTTTTAAGTCGTTATTTAGAAGAACAGACGAAAAAAACGTCAATTTCGCCTCGACCGATTTTAGCCAATTTTCATACGTTGTAGAGAATTTTTTTTCACTTCGAGTGATACCAAAATCAAAACTTTTGCAATTTGTTTGAGGTAACCCCTAAAATTAATTTAGATTGACTGTACTATATTGTGATATGTCGGTATTGATCTGAAAGTGAGCTGGTCCACTATTGAAACATTTTCCTCCTTTCTGTTTGGAATTGTATTGTATCACGCCCGTTCTTCGATACTTTTTGTGTGGTAAAGAATTGCATGTGGAATCAAAAACATATTTTCACGCGTTTTTGACGCAGTTATTATGTCTGGAAGTAATGTTTCCAGAGATATCGCCAGTAAAGAAAAGCTCGAGGAAAAGTTTGCTTTTCAATGTGAGATGTGTGCTAACTTTTTTGTTTCATTCTTTAAACTGAATCGAAGTAGAAGCATAGAAGGATAGAACAGTTTTGTGTAAGATTTGTTTCCGTGTTCTGTTTTTCATCATGCCAAGAAAGTCTGTAAATCATGCAGATCCTTTCTTCTATTTTGGCGGTGAGCTGACCTTCAAGTCTCAAAAGCCAAATTTTACCGTACTTGTAAAGAAGTGTTGCCTACTTTGATTTGGCTTCTTAAGCAGGTGATTTTGTTAAGACCTGGGCTCCAATAAATGCTGTATTCCGTGTGTTAGAGAGCTGACTAAGTGGAAAGAATGGTACATATCATACGTCCTTTATAATTTCCAGGAATTGGAGGGTATCGAAGAAATTATTTATCTGATGGTTATTTTTGATAGACAAGTGTTAAAGGAATCCCATCTAAAATGAAGCATATACTTAAGTATCCGAATTTGAAATCTGCATCGAGATCTCTCTAACATAAACGAGTTTCCTGCACTAGCAAAAGCATATAAGATCTAAGTGATAACGCTGATTTTGACCTAACTCAAATTAGAAGTGATTAAACTGATAATAAAAATGCAGCCAGTAGCTGTTCATCAGAACTACACTTTCCCAGCCTACAGGACCTTAATGACCTTATTCAGGATTCAAAGCTGGTCTAAACATTAAGCTGAAATTTCAACTCTTGCAGACCCAGAGGATGGGATCTGCTCAATAAAAATGTAAGAACATGTCGTTATAGCAACCGCCGTTAGTATTTTCAAACGCTACTTCTCTGAAGAAAATAGTATTGTGTCCTGTAATGAAATTTGTTCAGTTGTAGAAAATCTTGGGCATCAACACCGGTCAGAAGTCCTCTAAAATTAACTTGAAAACTGTGCTATTACATATTGGCAATTTACTTCTATCAATTCCTGTAGCGCATGCTGCTGATATGAAAGACACATATGGAAACATATAACTAGTTTTAGAGAAAATAATATAAGGAAAACATGAACGGAATTTCTGTCGTGATTTAGAGGTCATTAATGAATCCTAAAAAAATATGTTTACCTCCATTGCAGATTAATTCAGGGGTAATGAAACAAAGCCATGGGTAAACTTTTCTGATGAATTCTTGTGCTTGAAAATTGAAATTCCCCAGTCAGTGATCCTAATCAAAAAGAGGGAACTTTTATAGGACCACAACCGTGGCGACTAGTGGCTGATGAACATTTCGAAAGACTGCTAAATCCCCTGAAGGAAGCAGCCCTTAGTCCTTCAAAAGTTTATCTTGTAATTTTCTTGGAAACCATAAAGCAGAAAACTGTCGTGACATAGTGTTTGGTCTCTTGTATTCTTACAAAGTTAGGAAATGTGGCATGAAGTTCAAAAAATTTCTAAGACTCCCACTTAGAAATGCTTCCCCAAAAATCTTGGAGCCGTCAGCGATGAACACGATGAGCATTTTCATCAGCAAATTCCGACAATGGAGAAGAAAAGGTACCAAGGCATATGGAGTCCCAAAATACTGCTGTAGGACCAGGTGACTACTGTAGGACCAAGAAGTGAGACATTCCAGAAGAAAATAAGCCAAAAGATCACTATCTACCACTTTCTAAGTAATTGTGAATGAATAGTAATAATTGTGAGTTAAATTACTAATTCCGTACTTTTTAGAATATTGCAAAGAAAAAATCCAGATGAATAATACACAGAACTCCTGTACGACAAAAAATACTTTTAGAATATACTATTTTAGCTATTGTGACAGAAATATTTCATTTCTTGACACTAAGTAACACTTCTTATAACACTACAAGTTATAAACTTGCTTTACTTAATCCACTCTAAAATTTATCAATAAAAGCACTACTCAAGCTCTTACGGACAGAGCAAGGGGTTGAAAGGGCAGCAGCCAGGCCTGGATTTACTAATATGCCAAGTAGGCCCGGGCCTAGGGACGTATAATGTCAGGGAGCGCAATAAATTATCACTAGGCGATTTTTTTCTTGATAAAAACTGAACTAATGTGAATTATCGTCGAAGTGGCAGGTGCACTCCGCCGCAACGCTGCCTTTTCACAAGAAATTGATTTAAAAAAAAACAAAAAAACATGGGAACTCCGTGGCCACTTATAAACTCTCAGATGTTTCCAAAGAATGGCAGCTGATAGTTCAATATCACCTCTATGTTTCATTATTTTTGGCTCATCAGTTGGGTTCTGTTCATTGCTTCCACAATCCCGAGTTTTCCGGGATAACCCCGAAAATCTCGCTAAAACGGAGCGGCAAAAAACGCATGGACCTAGAAGCGTCAAAGCTTTAAATCCAGCCCTGGCATCAGCCCCCTCCAAACATACTAACAGTTACCACACAACAGAGAATGGATAAATTCTTTTAATAAAATTATGGAAAAGGATATGTAAATATTCAAGGGTATCCACAGGATGGGGGACAGGGTTGCCTTGTTTCCAAAGAAAGTGAAAAAATTAAAATATCTAACTGTGCAGATTTTCAATTTACATGATTGGCAATTCCTTCTCTACATACCCCAAACTAATAATAAAAAATAATGTTTAAAAAAATGCATAAAACTTTGGCTGATAGAAAATTTTATACTGAGTCTTCAAATTCCATAAAAATCCTGGCAGATATTCGTTCAATTAATACACAATAACACAAAAAAAAAAAAAAAAAAAAAAAAAAAAAAAAAAAAAAAAAAAAAAAAAAAAAAAAAAAAAAAAAAAAAAAAAAAAAAAAAACGAAAAAAAATAACTTACACGAAACTTTTCAAAAATATGTTTTTCGAAGAAAAGTAAAGAATGATATGAGAAGATACACAGAAATAATATCAAATAATAAGTTGAAGATGAAACGAATATAAATTACTACACGAATAAATGAAATTTAAAACGAACAGAAATTAAAATGAATGATAAAGTCAAACTCCAAGATAACAGATTCTACTATGAATGAATAAACAACGTAAAACAAACAAAAACTAAAATGGACAATCAAGTGAAGTTTAAAACGAATAGAAATTACCAGAGTTGGGCTACAACCCACTCAAAATTCCACCAAAGGGACGAGCATCATTCGCGCTTTACTGAAAACAAAACGTATTTTGATTAATATTTGGATTCTTCCATTTTAGCAGTAAAAATTAAATTCTACCCCAACTTCCTAGCAGTCTCTTTTCTAGTGCGAGTATTGTTGGAAGAATCGCTTTACTTTTACAAGATGACATAAAAAAAAGAAATAAAAAGAGGATAAACCTGAACTACTGCTTCCAAAACACACTAAAAAAGTCAAATCCAAAACAATTGTCAGATGCTAAAAAATTGTTACAAATTACCTTATAGTGGAAGCCCTTATAGAGTCACCTTCAGATATCAGGTTGTAGGCATGCCACATGTCTTCTGCATCTTCAGGAATAAGGGCAACAACTCTGCAATGAAGTATTATATAAGAACGTCGCTAAAAAGGCCTTAATTTTCCGTAAAATTTCAGCAGAAAACTGGGTACGGGCGAAATGTTTTGATTTGTTTCGGAGGGGTTGAGGTTCGTGTAATTTGGGTTTAACCCGAGTACAAGATATGAAAAAATATGTTGAACTACCATCAGCTACGTGCGAAATATATGAGTGAGAATCAGAAAAAAAAATGGAAACTGACTAGAATTTTGAAACTGAAAAAAACATAAAACTGATATAGAGATTGACGCTTAAACTAATACAAAAAAACTTGAAGGTCATGTAGATTTTTGAAATCTAATATTTTCGAAACAAACATCATTTATTTATGCGTGTAGAGGCGGTCCAGAGGGAGGGGAGGGGGATGCCTGCAAAATAATAGTCACAATAATTATACAAATTCGTATTTTAAACATGCAAATCAAACTTCAAACCAATTCCAGCCCCCCGCGTTGGCGTTGACTCAGAAAACAGCGACGTGTCTCCCACAGCTAGGGACATACTAAAGGGATTATTAGTTTCTTCAGCAAAGAAATATTGTGATCAACTGGTATCATTAGCAGATTTTTTAAGTGAAAATACTAAAGAGGGGAATCGTAAAGATAAAAAACAAACACCTCAGAGTAACGCACAGAGGGCTTGTATTTTTCAAAACCCATACAGAATACTGGGCCCGAGCAGATATTACAATGTGTGTTTGCGATCCCTGCCCATAGTCGTTGCGTTTATAAACATTCAATTGACGGACAAAAGAAACAAGACTAGAGAGGAGAGCCTTTTCTATAACCCTGCAAGTTTTCTTCAATTTTTAAACGGACTGTTCAAGTTATTACAACTTTATATCAAATAACAATTGGGTTTTAACGATTGCCGGGACAACAGCTAAACGCGCTCACTTTGATTCCTAGCCCATATAAACTTAATTTAATATGTTGTATTATGTAATACAATATACATATAAACAAGTAAGTATTTACAGCAAGATTAATTTAAAAGACTTTTTCCACAAAAAAAGTTATTCAAAGAAAAGTAAATAACTCCATTAAACCAAAAATGAGCAGAAATAAAGTCAAATAATCTACCAAACGTAAAACTACCACAAATAACCATCAATAAATAACTGAAACCCAAAACAAACAGAAATTACAATAAATAACCGAGCCAAACTCAAAACAAGCAGAAATTAACATGAGTAGGGCTGACAACTCCCATACCCTCTCAAGGGCAGAACATAATTTGCACTTTACTGAAAAAAACACATTTTTAAATGTTTTCACTTTTTAACTTTAATAAATCGAAAATTATTAAGACTTCAAGGGATAAATATCAGCACATACATATTAAACCAACAATACAGATTTATTTGTATTTTTTCAGTAAAGCACAAATAAAATAATCTGGCCTTGAGAAGGTATGGAAGTTGTCAGCCCTACTCATATCAATTTCTGCTTGTTTGAGTTGAACTCGGTTATTTAATGTAATTTCTGCTCGTTTTCGGTTTTATTTATTGATGGAGTTTAGTGGTTGTTTTACGCTTGGTATATTTTTCTTAACTTTTCTTTGAAAAACTTATTTTGTGGAAAAAGTTTTTTAAATCAATGTCTGTTCGTTTTGTATTTACTTAGTCTTTTTAATGAAAATAAATTATATCTTTTCGTTTTTTTCTGTAAGAATCCACAGTTCGAGTTGCTATTTGTATGTTGGAGAAACTTTTTTAACAATTTTTAACAACATCCACCCTTTTGAAAATCTTGACACAAATAGTACGGTTTAATTTAGTTTTATACATCCTTTAATTGACCTGAAAAATGGAAACTAATACCATTCCCGAAAAAATATGTCTATGCTCCTTGACAATCTGGATACACTTACACTCTTTTGATTTAGTTAAATTGTACGAGCAGAAGTAGCAATAGTGGTAGCCATGGAACAGAAAGTTTCAACTTAATAACCTCAGTCGATCTTGGGATATTGCTGAGATGTCTTATTGGCAACCTGTATACACACAGTGCCTTTTAATTTAGTTTTACAGCGACATTTAGTTTTAAAGCGCAATGGACAAATTGCATAGCTGTGTGGGGTTGATATGCCCTATATCCCTAGAGATATAGTTACTGGATCGTTTAACTATGCTAAACAAAATGAGTAGTTCATTTGATTTAGATCAACATCCGCCTAAGCATTCCTGAGAAGCTTCACTTTATTGCCCTTAGATTGTGTAGTAGCAGCAATAGCATTAGTAGCAGTACATTTGTTTTATTCAACATTCCCTTCAACAGACGATGAAAGTGTCAACATTATACTATCAGCCGTTTCTGAAACATTGCTGATACGTCCTCCTGACAATCTGTGTGGGCATAGTGTGTTTCGATTTAGTTTAATAAAGTTTCAATATTGCCCAAAATTTTCACCTTAATACCCTTAGCTTTAGTAACAGTAATAGTAGTAGCAATAGTAAAAGTAATATCAATAGTATAAGTAGAAGCAGTAGCATTATAATGCACACATTGTCTTTTGGTTAGTTCAAATATCCCCCACAATAAGTCCAGTAAGTTTCAGCTTCACACTCAAAACTCTTCCTAAGATATTGTTGGTATACCCTTTTGACAACCTGCATACGAACGGCGATTTGTGATTCAGTTCATCCCCCCCCCCCAACGATTCTCAGAAAGTTTCATCTTCCTACCCTTAGGCATAGTTGTAATAGTAGTCACAGTAGTAGTAATAGTACTTTCAGTAACATTGGTACTAGTCGCAGTTTTAACCGTAATAGCACTAGTACTAGTAGCAGCAGCAGTATTAACATATTGCCTTTTGTTCATGTTAAACATACCCTCATGAAGTCATGGAAGTTTCAACTTAATACAATTAGCCATTGATATGACACTGCCGATTATGATGTTTTGATAACTGGTATTTATATGCTTCTTGAGATTTTTATATTCTCAGCCATACAAATAGTTGCAATAGAAGTAGTAGTTTAGTAATTAAATAAAAAAAAACAAGTTTTTAAACTGAAAGTAAGGAGCGACATTAAAACTTAAAACGAACAGAAATTATTCTGTATATGAAAGAGACTGTCCCCTCCTGAACGCCTCGCTCTTTACGCTAAAGTTTTTTATTGTTTTAAAAAATAAAGTTGTGAGACAGAGTCAAACTTTAGCGTAAAGAGCGAGGCGTTGAGGGAGGGGACAGCTCTCTTCATATACAGAATAATTTCTGTGCGTTTAAGTTTTAATGTCGCTCCTTACTTTCAGTTAAAAAAACTTGTTTTTTTTATTTAATTTTTGAACGTTTTGGAATAAATGCAGGTTTTGATCTTGGCTCACCGTACATGAATAATTAAAACAAAATTTTCATATTAATTTACTTTTATTTAGTTAAATGGACTTTCTCGAACCTTGTGTTAATTTTATTTACGAACGTTTTTATTAGTAATAAATATACGTAACTTACGAATTAACTTACGTAACGAACTTCTATATTCATATATTTTTAATACATTTATTAGGGGGTTCGCCCCCCTAGTCAATACCTTGCTCTTTAAGCGAAAGTTCAAATTTTGTTCCAATTCTTTAGAAATGACCGCTTAATCACAAAGGTTATGTGATTTATTTAGGTGACCGCTATTTATTTAGAATAAATAGCTCTTATGAAAGTACTAAAAAATCTTTGGCTTAAAGAGAGAGGCATTGACTACGGGGTGAACCCAATTATATATGTAATATTTTCTGTTCGTTTAAATTTCGATGTTGCTGCTGTTGCAGTTGAAATACTTGTTTTTTTATATTAAATTTATGATCTTTTTTTAAATAATGCTGGAAGTCCGGCGTCCCCTTCATAGCAATGTCGCTTCCCCCATGAAAACTTCCTTCATGGAAAGATCCTCCCACATAACCCCTGACCCCCCCCCCACTACCAGGAAAAATCTCCCCTGAAAACGTCTGTATACTTCCAAATAACCAATACTATATGTTAACATTGGGTAAAGTTCATAACTTTCAGCCCTCCCCCCGGGAAGTTCGGGGGATTAAGTCATCCTAAAGGACATACTTGTAATATTTTCGAACATGCTGAACAAAATGGCTATCTCAAAATTTTGATCAGGTGACTTTGGGAAAAAAATGAGCGTGGGAGGGGGCCTAGTTGCCCTCCATTTTTTTTGGTCACTTAAAAAAGGGCACTAGAACTTTCAATTTCCATTCCAATGAGCCCTTCCACGATATTCTAGGACAACTGGTTCGATACGATCACCCCTGGGAAAAAAAAACAAACAAACAAACAAACAAATAAACACGCACCCGTGATCTTTCTTCTGGCAAAAAATGCAAAATTCCACATTTTTGTAGATGGGAGCTTGAAACCTCTACAGTAGGGTTCTCTGATACGCGGAATATGATGGTGTGATTTTCATTAAGGTTCTATAACTTTTAGGGGGTCTTTCCCCCCTTTTTCGAAAATCAGCCAAATTTTCTCAGGCGCCTAAACTTTTGATAGGTAGGATTAAACTTGATGAAACTTATATATTTGAAATCAGCATTAAAATGTGATTCTTTTGATGTATCTATTTGTATCAAAATACCGTTTTCTAGAGTTTTGGTTATCATTGAGCCGGCTCGCTCCTTACTTACAGTTCGTTACCACGAAACTGTTTGATACTAATAGTACTAGTAGAGATAGTAAATGTAGCAATGGTAGTAGTATTAGTAGGAGCGTGCACATATTGCCTTTTGGTCAATTGATCTTCCCCTTTAAGCATTCTCCGAGGGTTCAAACTTATTATACAAATCAATTCTTAAAATACGCTCTTTTGACAATCTAAATGCACATAGTCTTTTGATTTAATTCAAATTTGCCCTAAATATTCTTTTAAATTTTAACTTCATTGACTTTGGCTTGATAGTGCTAGTATCACAGTAGTTGTGATAAATGTTGCCTTTTGGTCAGTTGAATATCTCCGACATAATGCCCCGGAAATTTCCCCTTGATACGGTAGGCCGTCCCAAGACATTGCTGATATGCCCTTTTGACCCGCTTTTTACACCCTTTTCATATTAATACTCTAAGCCTTACAAGTTATAGCAATAGAAGTAATAATTGGAGTAGTTTAGTAGTATTAGTAGCACTAGCAAAAGTATCAGTGGCAGTAGTGTTAGTAGTGGCATGCACATTTAATCTTTTTAATATTTTTCATGCACATATAAGCCTTAACATAGTGTGTTTTGAATTAGTTCAACTTTCCCCTTAACCTTTCCTCAGATTTTTATTTCAATATTCTCAGCTTAGGTAGTACTCGCTACAAAAGAAGTAGTTTTAGTGATAGTAGTGGTAGTAATAGTAGTAGTTGTGGTAGCAGTAGAAGCAGTGGGAGTTGTTGTAGTAGTAGTAGTAGTAGCTTGCAAATATTGCCTATTTAGTCAATTGATCATCTCCGTTATCATTTCCTGAAAGGTCCAAATTAATATACTGTGTCATTCCTGAGTTGCGCCCTTTTTGACAACCCATATATAACGTGTTTTGATTTAGTTCAACACTCACTCTCAACATTCCCTGAAAGGCTCACTTGAATACCCTTCGAATTTTGGGAAAAAAAAGGTATAACATGTATACCTTTCTCAATAATATATACTATATCTAAACAATGAATGAATTGCCGAACTTACAGCCCTTGCCCTGGGGGCTGTGGGGGAATGGTTTACATCCCCAAGGGAATAATTACTGGACCTTTCAACAATGCTGAAGAAAATATATCTGGCATGGGGGGGGCATGGGCATGCCCCCCATCGGCATGGGGGGGCCTGGTTGCCCTCAAATCACATTTTGACTCTTAAAAAGGGAGCTATAACTTCCAATTTCCAATCAAATGAGCCCAAACTGAGGTTAAACTCAAAACGATCAAAAACTAACTTGAGTAGTGCTAACAACCCACATGCCTTCTGAGGACCAGAACATAATTTACACTTTACTGCCAAAAAAAAAATTTTTTAATGTTTTTATTTTTTTAACTTTAATAAATAAAAAAATCCTGAAACTTTAAGGAATAAATATTAGCATATGTACATTAATCTGACGATCCACGTTCATTTGTTTTTTGTTTTGTTTTTTTCAGTAAAGTGCAAATTCTGTTCTGGTCTTGAGAAGGTATGGGGATTGTCAGCACTACTCATATTAATTTTTGCTCGTTTTGAGTTTGACTGGGTTATCTATTGTAATTTCTGTTTGTTCTGGGTTTCATTTCATTTGTTGATGGTGATTTGTGGTAGTTTTACACTTGAAAGATTATTTTACTTTATTTCTGCTCATTTTCGTTTAATGGAAGCTCTTACTTTTCTCTGAAAAACTTGCTTTGTGGAAAATGTTTTTTGAATTAATTTCTGTTCGTTTTTTATTGACATAGTCTATTTCGTGGGGGGGAAATATTATTTCATATCTTTTCGATTTTTATCTATAAGAATACATAGTTTGGCTTGCTAATTGTGTGTAGGAGGAACTTTTTCAGACATTTTTAATCCTGACGCAAATAGTATTTCTTAATTTTATTTTATACCTCCTCAAGTTGACCTGAAAAATAAAACTTAATATCATTCTCAAAAGATACTATCTTTGACAACCAGGATACACTTGCACTCTTTTTATCTATTTAAATTGTAAGAGCATAAGTAGTAATAGTAGTAGCTGCGATAGTTTCAACTTAATACCCCCGTCGTTCTCGATATATTGCTGAAGCGTCTGATTGGCAACCATCCTCACAATGCCTTTTGATTTAGTTTCAAAGCAACATTTAGTTTTACAGCACATTGGGCCAATTGCATAACTGTGGGGGGTTGACATGCCCAACATACCTAGAGACATAGTTGCTGGACTGTTCTACTATGCTGAACAAAATAACTATCTCAAATTTTAACTGGATGAGTTTTAAAAATGAATGGGCTTGGGAGAAGGGCTGCTTACCCTCCAATATCTTTATACTGTTAAAAAGGGCACTAGAATTTTTAATTTTGAATCGAATTAGCTCCTTTCAAAGATTCGATGACATTTCTAGCTATTATAAAGCGGTGCTGCCTCCGATATTTCTTATATGCCCTTTTGAAAACCTGCATGCATACAGTTTATTTTGTTTGATTGAAACTCCCCAAAAAAATTTCCCTAAAAGTTTCAACTTAATACCCTCAGCGTCATTAGTTGCAGCAACTGTAGTGGTAGTATTAATAGTATACACATAGCGCCTTCTAGCTAGTTCAAAATCCCCCAAAACTTACCCTTAAAGGTCTAACTTAACAACGTAAGCCGTTCTTCAGATATTGCTTAGTCACCTTTTTGAAAGTCCACATGGTCATAGTTTGTTTTGATTTAGGTCAACATCCGCCAAAATGTTCCTTAAAAGCTACACCTTAATACCCCTAGCTTGTGTAGTAGTAATATTTGTAGTAGCATTAGTAACAGTGTGCACATAGCACCTATGGTTTCTTCAAAATCCCCTTCAAACATACACTGAAGGTTTCAACTTAATACTATCAACCGTTCCTGAAGCATTTCTGATATGTCCTCTTGACAACCTGCGTGGACATAATGTGTTCCGATTTAGTTCCAGACAGTTTCAATATACCCCAAATTTTTCGCCTTAATTCCCTTAGTTTTACTAGCAGTAGTAATAGCAGTAAAATTAATAGTAGTAGTCTTAGCTTTAGTGGCAGTAGTAGTAGTAATAATAATAGTAGCAACAGTAGTAGTATGGAGTTGAAGCAGTAGCCTTAGGATGCAAATATTTTCTTTTGGTTAGTTGAACATCCCTCACAACAAGCCCTGTTAGTTTCAACTTCACACCAAACTGTTCCAAAGATATTGCTGTTACGTCCTTTTGAAAACCTGCATATAGACGGCGTGTTGTGATTCAGTTCACCTTTCCCCCTCAAAATTCCTTGTAAATTTCACCTTCATACCCTTAGGCATAGTTGTAATAGCAGTCACAGTAGTAGTATGATGCTACTAGTACTACCGCTGTTACGCATTGATAATAGCGGTAGTACTTAGCAGCACTAGTATTAACATATTACCTTTTGGTCAGTAGGACTTCCTTCTCATCAAATCCTGGAAGTTTCATCTTAATACAATTAGCCATTGCTATGACATTGCTGACATGTCCTTTTGATAACCTGTATGTTCATATACTTCTTGAAATTTTCATCTCAATACTCTTAGCCTTACAAGTAGTTGCAATAGAAGTAGTAGTTTAAGTAGTCGTAGAAGTAAATGTAGCAATGATAGTATTATTAGAAGTAGTGTGCACGTACTGCCTTTTGGTTAGATTATCTTCCTCTTTAAGCATTCTTTGAAAGTTCCAACTCAATACCCAAATCAATTCTTGAAATACGCTCTTTCGACAATATTCATGTGCAAATTGTTTTAGTTCAAATTCCCCCTCAATATTGTAAATGGAGTAGTGTGGTAGGTATAGTGGTGGCAGTTGTAGTAGTATTGGTAGTAGGCAAATATTGCCTTTTTGATCATCTCCCTTACCATTTCCTTAAAGTTTCAAATTAATATACTCAGTCATTCCTGAGTTAAACCCTTCTGACAATCCGTATACACATAACGTGTTTCGATTTAGCTTAAAACTCCCTTCAACATCCCTTTAAAGACTGACCTGAATGCCCTTCGTTTTCTTGGAGAGTAAATTTCAAACATGCATACCTTTCTCAATTAGATATACTATATGTAAACAATGAACGAATTGTCTAACTTACCGTTCTTGCCCTAGGAACTGTGGGGAAGTTGACATCCCCAAAGAAATAATTACTAGATCTTTCAACAATGTTGAACAAAATAGTTCTCTTAAAATTTTGATCGGACGTGTTTTGGAATTTGGGGGAAAGGGCTGATTGCCTTTCATTCACTTTTGACTTTTAAAAAGGGCACTATAAGTTTATAAAGGTCGCATAATAAAGTTTATGCGACCACCCGTTCCATTAAAAATTTATAAGCCACGGGGCATAACTTACAATACTTGTCCCTGGGCTCTGGGGGGGGGGTGTCCATCCTGAAGACATGATTATATGCTGTTTGGACTATTGGTAACAAAATGGCTGTCTCATAATTTTGATCGAATGCGTTTGGGGAAAAGAAGATGTCAGGGAGGGGGAGGGCTAGTTGCCCTCCATCACGTCTGTACCTTAAAATGGAACTAGAACTACACATTTCCAATCAAATGAGCCTCCGTCTAAAGTTCAGACAGCCACCCCTTTCATAAAAACCTTATATGTCCCTGGGGTATAAATTACAACCCTTACCCCCACACTTTGGGGGGCTGTGTCAACCCCAAAGGCCTTGTTATGTAATAAGTTTACCTTAGTATTCCAGTTTGCGAAGGAGTATTATTTTTGAACAAATGGCAATCTAAAAAATTCATTTGGATGCATTTGGGGAAAATATAACGTTGGGGACTCTTAAAAAGGGAACTAGAACTTCTGATTTACAATCCAATGAGCCCCTTCCAAGGTTTATATGACCACCCTTTCCATAAAAGCCTTATATGCCCTCGGGGCATAACTTACAACCCTTGCCCTGAGGGCTGGGGGGCACCCTCAAAGACACTATTTTTGGACCTTTCGGCTACACTGAATAAAATGGCTATCTCAAAATTTTGATTGGATGTGTTCGAGGAAATGATGGACGTGTGGGGGGGGGGAGGCTGGTAGCCCTCCAATCACTTTCGACTATTAAAAAGGGCACTGCTCCTCTCAATTTATAATCGAATGAGCTCTTTTTGAAGTTTCTACGACAACTTCGTCTATACGAAGTGCCCTATACGTGATCTAAAACCAAAAAAAAATAAATAAATAATACATTGTGCCAACATCGTTCTTTACTTAGGCTGCGCTATTGCGCTGCCTATGATAAAGCAATTAGAGCTACATTTGTATAAGATAGATCATAGACAAGTTCTTTTTTTGTAAGTAAAAATATCTATTGTTTTTCACAAAAATTTGTTCTTTCATCTTTAACCCTATTATGAAATAAAGAAAATAAATAAATATCCTTTACGTTCTTATTTAAGTTTTCATAATTAATTCTACGGTTTTGCTGGGTCAAGCTAGATAACGTTCGTTTTTTCTCTTTTTTATACATTGACTGTATAACCAAGATATAGGTCCAAAGGAAAAACTGAATGGTATGTAGTAAAACATGTAATTGTTGTGTTTGTACAGAAAAAAAAAGAGCAGAAAACTTACCCTGGTCCATTAACTTCGACTGATTTATGGCAAAGCTTCATAATTGGGTAAGCGCTTTGTTTGAATATAAAAACCAATTCTTCCTTTTAACAAAGGGTGTATTAGTACTAGCAGTCCTGGAAAACAAATCAAAATTAAACAAAAGATTTTAACAGTGAACTGAAGGATGCCCATCATTTTTGAATGGTGTGCACAGCTCTTTTGGTCTCAGGCGGCTTTCTGTGCAGCGAATTGTGCGTAGTAATAGTAGTAGCTTAGTCAAATGCTTTGCTTGAATTAAGAAAATAAGCAAAGCAGGTCTCAAATAAACCCAGAAATGTTCAATTCCAAACCCAAAAATATATAGGAAATTCTACACCAAAGCCGTCTTAAGACCAAATTACGAAGTACGGTATTAAATCATCTGCTAAGACTTCAGCAAAACATTATTATTATTATTATTAATCTTTGAAATCACTACAGCTAACGCAATCGGACAGTAAAAGCAGCATACAATTAACTAGCAAAAAAACAGCAAACACACTGCAGAAGTAGTACAATTTTTTTTACCTTAATCTCACTTTAGGGAGATAAATAAATCCCGTAAAAATTCTTGCTAACTCTGAAGATTTATTAGATGCTTACTTAGAGGACTCCCATCGAAAACACTAACATTGAATCAATTTTCATTAAGACCTTTCTTGAAACTGCTAATTGAAGTTACACTAGCCTAATAGTAGAGCAACAAAAACCATTTCATGCTGGGATATTTGTTGAGTATACAAATGACTATGCCCTCCGCTCTGAAAAAACTTCTCTGCATATTCTAGGAGCGACCTCAAGTGATGCTTGACAGGACAGACGTAAAAATATAATTGTGCCAAACTTTTGTCTGCATTAATTTCAGGACCAAAACAATATCTCTCCGTTTTTTATGAAGGTCACGACTGACAGTCTTACTTTTCTCAGCCTTTCATCACACTGTAGATACTTAAATTTAATAGGATTTTTCGCCATGTCTTTGGACAGATTCTACACCATCCATGACCATCCTGAATTAAGGGTGAGCAATTACCGCTCCAAACTCTATTTCGGATCTGACAATGTCAATATATAAATCTCTTATCATTATAACACTTGTAAAGGTCATAGTGGGTTTAATCATAGATAGTGCTTTTTTGGTTTCCTTGACTAGGTTCAAAATGTAAGTGTAGAATTTAAGAGCTGAGTTTAAAATGACCGCTAGATTGCTCTCATTACTATTAAGAAAGTGACAAAATTATTTGAACTACTCAAGTAAAATTTACTGTGGGTGTTTTGCAGCCGATTTTGTATGATTTCACATTTATTGGGGCAAAATTCTAGTTTCCAGTCACGAATCCAGTAAGAGAGAGACAGACTAAGTCCCTTCCTACGTTTTTTTTTTAATTAAGTTCATTATCAACACCATTGGCATACATTAGTATTATACTCTTTAACAAACTGTTGGCAATCATTTATATATGAGTTTTATAAAGTAGGACCCCGCCTGGTCCCTTGGGGCAAATCACTAACAACCATTTTTGGTGCAGGAAAAACAGAATTACCATCATCCTCGTAAAAAAATGACAAACTTCATAAACTCTCCAAGCAAGCAGTGAAGACCAGAATATACCAAACACTAGACCCCGGCGCCGCGCCGGCGAATCGACCAAACGCTGCCGACGAGAGGCCCGGTCAAACGCCGCCGAAGTGTCATAACGCCACTGGCGCACTACAGGCGTGCCGCCGCCGGCAGAGGCAGCGGCGTTCGGTCGACTTTAAATTAATTTTGCGGCAATTCTTTATTGCGTCAACCGCTAAGTCGGAGCTTTTCCTTCTCGTGTGGTTTAGTATTTCGATTTTCCTGATTAGAAATCAAGCAGAGCTTGCACTATCCCCGAATTTTCAGGTATTTCCCCGAAAATTTGTGTGTCACCCCGAAAAAAAATTTGATTCCCCGAATCCCCGAAAATCACACAATCACGGTGCCACCCCTAGTGATTTATCACCAGTGACTTTCCCTGCCAAATATTACTTTGCATACCATAATTCTTCCCTACTCTCTTGTTCATTAATGTTCGTCTCTTTTGTTACTTTGCATAAAAACCAGAGAGATGCAATATGCAATTGCAAATATTGCAATACACACAGTTCTTCATATGTTGACAAAAAAAAGTATCGTCTTTATGAAATGAGCTTAAATCATTTCGAATGCAGTTTCCCAATCACTATTTCTTACATCATTCGTAGTCAAGAATTTTATTGTCAAGTTGAATAGAATTATAGAACGCATTCACTACTATACAGCTTCCGCCTTCAGTTGGATTTTGAAATTCACAGCTGACAGATTGTTTCTACAGCTGAATTGGAAGTTTGCAGTTTTTTTTTTTTGATGTTTTTAGATAAGATTTTCTAAATGTTTAATACTCAATTGTTGAACGCCTGATAGAAAATACAATCTTCTTTCTGAAACATTTTTACCCCCCCCCCCCACCAAAAAAAACCTTCTATTGAGACAAAATTTAGCTATAGACAAGGTATGTACAAGGTTGGGGAATTAAAGATTGAACCAGAAATTACCCCAAAAATATAATTCATAAATAAATTGTAAATTATTGCCTATAGGGGGGGGGGATAGGGGGCTATCATTTTTAAATGATAATACCTCATTTTTTTTTATTGAAAGCAGGGATGCCAAAAAGCTAATTATTTTTTTCATTTAAAGTGGAGACAGAAGAAAATGATATCAAATTCCCTGGGAAACCATTGAAATATTTTGATAGACCCAGGGCCCCCCATTGGGACGTGTTCATTGTCTTGGGCATTTTGCGATTTCTCATAGGCTACTGGCCTAATTTGGCTTTTGTTTGTGCTCCCTTTTAATTAGATTCTTAGGATCTTATTGAATGCCACGGCGAATCTAAGACTCAGTTTTCCAATAATTTGAGGTATATCTGAATAATTTCGATATTTTTGTTGTTGTCTTTGTACCCCTTTACTTATACCCTCAATTTTTGTTTCAAGGAACACTAAGCTGTTTAACGTTATTTTGCGTGTTTTTTCTGAACCATATAGTGACCTAGTTAATTATTAAGTAAATTATTTTTCTAATGAAAGCTGAGACGATATCCTATCAAGGTGGTATCCAGAGGGGGGGGGGGGGATAGGGAGGTATTACATTTAAATGATAATATCTCGAGATTTTTTATTGAAAGCAGGGATCCCAAAAAGTTATTTTTTTTATTTAAAGCAGAGACGGCACCCTTTCAAGGTGGTATCCAGAGGGGGGGGATAGTGAGCTATCATATTTAAATGATAATACCTCGATTATTTTTTTTTTTGAAAAGCAGGGGTGCCAATAAGTTAATTATTTTGTTTTAATTAAAGCAGAGACGGTGTCCTATCAAGATGGTATCCAGAGGGGGGGGCGTAGGGAGTTATTATATTTAAGTGATAGTACCTGGATTTTTTTTTTTTTTTTTTTTTTTTTTTTTTTTTTTTTTTTTTTTTTTTTTTTTTTTTTTTTATTGAAAGCAGGGATGTCAAAAAGTTGAAAAGTTGACAAAAATTAACAAGATTTTCGTGAGTTATACTTGATACAGCACTTGCATGGTTTTATCGTCCAAAGGGAAAGGGACATATGCGTCCAACCCGTTTTTTTTTCTTATTGATGAAACGGGTTTACTTTGAAAACATTCATTCATAAGTACCAGGCAGATTCACACTAAAACCAATTGGTGTGACGAAAGCGATATCGACATCCCCACCTAACGTTCCGCTCGAGTGACAATGGCGCCCTTGGTCCAGTGCCCGAGTTACATTAAAAGGCCAGGTCATAATAAAAGCTTTCAATTTGGGAGGTTCAAGGAGGAGTCTTTGACAGTCTTATGACCTCAGGTACTAGATGTTGCAACGTTCTTATGTAGGCCTATCTACAGTGGTTTGAAAAATTCGATCACCCCACAAATGATTACCAAAAATATGCACAAATATCACAAATGTAACACTTTTTTCAAAGCTTTGAAGAAAAGCAAAAAAGGCTAAATACCCCTAACTATGCTTGAAAGCTATTTTAAAAAGAAACGCTTTGGAGATTTCCATGGAAATGACCATAGTAGAAGCTTTGAGCCTGGGTGGGGATCAAAGAGGAGTCTTTGAGTATTTTGACCACAGGTGACTTATTGTTGCGACTTTCTTAAATTTGGTAATTTTTGTGAGCATTTGGAAATCAAAGCTTAAACTCAATAACTGATGCTAGGTGTCCTAACATTTTGCTTGGATTAAAAGTGACGATCTAGGATGAAAATATCAACATCTTCCCGGAGCTACTTCAGTCTGCATATTATTTCATTTAATTACATTTAAAACGGATGAGCTTTTAATTTTTTACCTAAGAAAATAGCTGGCACTTCATTTTTCTTCATACCGAATAAACCATTAAGTGTTTTTTGTTTCATTGTAATTGAAGTGTTCTCATGTGAAGTGTTCATCATGTATTTTTCAATTTGATAGATTTACTCCTTTTTAGATGCAGTTTATAATTTGAGTGATATTAGGTATTTATTAGTTTATAATTTGGAATGAATCCCCAAAATAAAAAATGAATAATATCCAAAAGAGCAGCCAAAAGCAATAAAAAAGCAGCAGTTCAGCCTTAGCGTACATGACATATATTCTATAAAGAAGCCAAAAAAACTTTAAAATGCATTTTTTGAAATTGTTATTAAAACCAGTTTTTAATACAAGAAGGCTTTTTAGGAATCCAAAAGAGCAAAAAAAAAACAATCAATAGCAAAGTCACCCATTTCAACTGTTTTAAAGGTGACAAAACAGATATAGGCAAAGGGCATTATGAAAAAAATTAAGCTTCTCTGTTCAAAGTTATATTCAAAGTTTTTACCCAGATAACAGACGAATTTTGTGATACAGTATTTGAAGTTTTGTATGCAGTAATGCTCGATGAAAAAAACTACTAATTTTGATAATTATTTATGTTAAGAATACATAGCTAATAGATACTTCAACTACTCGTATTATGCAAGGGTTCTGAAACGCCACAGCCATTTCGTTTCTACCATATTTCTACTTCGTTTCTACCTATACACTACTGCATCTCTCAAGTCAAGACTCAATAAACTAGAAAAATCAGCCCAGAAGTGGCGCTGTGACATTCCTCCCAGATATTATATAATGCCGGATCTCCACAAGAACATTTGGCGTGCAGTCTGATGCTACTTGTCACGCTCAACGACATTGCGTACTCAATTCTAAATTGAACTAAATTCCGTTTTTGCAGTGCTGTCAGCTTTATACCACTGGATAATGGTTTCATGGGGCCATACCTACCTTGTGAACTTGGTGACTGAGTGGGCTTATTACACCTCTCAAACAAAAGCTCCTACAGCATATAACTGGGCCAGTAATACAGCGGCTCATCAGAAGTTGCCATCATTAACAAATCAGAACAGATCCAGCACGGACCATAATCGGCTCTGAATTGTGAACTTAGGTAATTGCAAAGTATAATACAGAAATTAAAAGATCAATCAACAAGACGAAGGTCAATAAGGTAAGATTTCAGCGTATAAATTTAAACAAAATGATCCATTTCATCAAAGGCTTTTGTTGATCTAGTGGGATAAAATTGACTGGGCATCCCTTTTCTATTAACTTAGTACCATAACCATAGGTTATGCTCTTGACGTCTTTAATTCCCCTTACACGTAGAAGCAGAAGAAAAAAAATTAACCATGCTGAAATCCTTCTTGAAATAAACTTACCTGGACAAGTACATGGTCAAGCCAAGACTCTCTAACAGGGTTTCCTTCACTAATATAAGTGAATGAATCAGTAGGTAGGACAATAAATCGAAATCCGCGAAACAAAAAGAACTACTAGAAACAAATACAGATCAGCCAAAAAAGCAAACATACCATAGGACAGCATATTACAGTAAAAGTAACCCATAATTCTTAATTAATGATAATTCTAATAACAAATAGACATTTGCAATCAGCTTAAACAGTCAAGGAACTCACTCAACTTCAGTAACAGCGACAAGTCCGCAGTTACTAGTTATCAAATAAGATTCCATTACTAAAAGAGCCCCAAATCCATGAGATTACATGAAAGACAATAAAACTTCCTTTTCCACGGCAAGGTTAAAGGTTCCTTCACATTGAAAACGTAAGACTTTACGTTACGTTTAGTCCTAAGGTTGTTACGTTTCATCTTACGGGTCTTACGTTTATGTTCCTTCACATCGAAAGTCTTCCCTTCACACTGCAACGTCAATTTTCAGCGCTACCCATGCAAAAAAAGTGGTTTTTCTTGTTGTGCAAGGAAGGGGCTGTAATTTCCTTATTCTAGGTTTTTGACCATACTGACTCCAACGGTATACTTTTCATTTTGATCTGATCCATTTTAGAGGGGCTTCAGTTTTTTTTAAAATCACAATAGATTTCTGTTTGAAATTAACTTTTTCTTTTAAGAACAACCAAAATAATAGTTACCATTCCTGAATCAGTGTCAGATGGCATTTTTTTTTCACTAGGTATTTTTTTTCTAAACGTGTTTTTTTACTTTTGGTTACTATGGGCTGTAGTTTGCTCTTTAGTCATCCCTGTAGTTATCCCAGTCCAACGTTAAACTTCTGGAAGTAAACACTGGCAAAGGGAAAGGACACTGCATGGCAGTTTCCAAATTTCTCTAAATATGTTTATTTTTTTCTTTCGTTTCAGTTTCATGGCAGACATGTCTTCTTACACATTTTTAATAACTTTATGTTAAAAAGCGTCTCTTTACAAGGTTTTTCACCATATCCCATAGAATTAAGACATCTAATTATAGCTATTAGGTTTTTTTTTCAAAGAAATCTAAAACCAGTTACCATACTACATTTCAAAGCAAAGCAACAGAAATGTCAAAAGTATTTTCTTGTATTATGTTTTTACTCTGGTACTAGTGTTATTATTGTTAATTATTCATATTGCTGGAATATTTATTTTTTTTAGACCTACTAGACATTTTTTTTCCATATAATTTGATGCTTACCTTAAAGAGAGAAAAAAAGCTTTATTAAGTTCGTCTATAAAACTAAAAATACACTGAATGATTAAAGTATTTTTTTAACTGTATTTTTTTTTCCATCTGCAACTCTAATTTTGAGTCATCCGGTTCTTTATTCAGATGAGATAACAGTGATTGTAGAAAGTACCACTCCAGATCATGCTGGTCATTGTCTGTTTTTTTTTTTTTCAATTGCTTGCTGTTCCTTCAGGTCTGTTTGATCTCTAGACCCTGTCTTCGTTCTATTATGAGTTTGATTTTGGCTTGTTGATGCATATATTTGTTGCCTACTAGAAGCTTGGGAACTTTGGATATCTGTTTGACTGTTAATGAGAGTTTCTTCACTAAGGGTAATAAAATCAGCATCATTCACTTCAGCATAGTTATATTGTTGGCTACTAACTGCAACATGTGAAACATCTTGATCAGGAGCGAAAATACTTGTTGTATAGTTCAAGGGATTCTCACTAGAAACACCCCCTGCACACTCTGAATAAATTTCCAGTGATATATTCTCATCTTGAACAGTTTTCCCTTTTTCTTATGGTTCCTTTCAACTATATGTTCAGAAAGTAAGTTCATTCTTTGTACAAGCTTTTGGTCTTCTGGCTTTAAGCTTATACTAGCACCAGATCCACTTGTAGATCTCCTTTTTTTCTTTAGGTGGACATAGTGATCTCTCAGGTTCTCAAGCTCCCCCATCTTTTCATAAGCTTAACTAGAAAAAACCACATGATTACTAAATTTTTCAATTTTTAAACTTTAAACATACTCATTTTATAGCCCAATTTTTATTGCAGCTTATTCATAAAATATATTTTGGAGATTTAGTTAATTTTTCTCCCCAATAGCAAGAGCTCCATAGCTAATTAATTCTATGGAGCAGCAAAAAAAGAATTTTTGGACCACAGAGAGTCAAGGATCGCTTAGAAAAGAAGTAAAATTTACTGTGCCTTAAATCAAATTTATTGAAACAAGTACTTTGCCTACACCCAATTATAAAACATTTGTTAGGGTACTAACTGAATTAATATCATTTTTTACTACTATAATACTTTAATGCATAAATACTCAATAGTCTCTACTGTATTTCCATTTGCTTATCAAAGTTGAGTGTCACTTAAAACATGTTGGTGATGGGCCAAAAAACCATGCATATTGAGTGTCCTGATTTGAAGCTTTAAAATACAATACAATTTGTTGTGTTTGTATCAAATTTTAAGGTTGCTTTGGGTCCAACTAAAGTTAGTCAAAATCAACCTTTACTTGAAGACAATATCCACACACAGGTGTTTGGGGAAATGATGACATTGTATTTACTATTCTCTTTTTTTTCCTTTTTTTCAAAGTTCATGTTTTTCTATGACATTTTCCTTCCTTTCCGACAAAGTTCTTCAAGATCACACATTACATAGATCTAATCACCAAATATTATTTCTAACTATGTCATTCAAATCCTTTTACTAAATGGTTTTAACCTTCATTTAAATTCTTAGTAATATTTGGTAGTTGATATATCTTTCTGTGTCAATAAATCCATACAAATATATTTCAACACCACAGGAAATATTGCTGTAGCCTACTGTGAATACGCTCTCTGTTGTGAATTCCATAAATATAATTTTCACATGTTGGAAATGTAAATACAGTGTTGGTGTAAAAAAATAATTTAAAATATATAGCCTATTGCCTATGTTATAAACAAAACTTTGCAGATCATTGATGCTTGTAATATTTTTGTACTTATTTCCAATCAAAACTTAGGTAATATTTTACAATTTTATCATTTTGAGAAAAAACAAATAGCCTTAAATAGCCCATAGTGAACCCAATCATGGGGAATGGCAGTACAATGCAAGGTAGCATTACAGATCAGCAGCTTTGTAGGAGAAAATGGCTTAATAAACTTTAAAAAATATGATTAGATTCCTTATTTTATGCTCTTTTCCTGTATCACATGTGTTTCTGATAGTGCACCTTATCTTCACTAATGATCCTGGATATATACCTAAGATAGCCTATATAAAACTTCTACATTGCCAAAGAAATTAACTTAAAGTCTTTATTTTTTCTCATTGATCCTAAATCTTTTTCATTTGAGAGGACGTTGAGAAACTAGATCAAACTATCCATTTAAATGTACCAAAGTAGGTTAGATCCTAATCTAAATTTATTCCTGCTTCAACCTCATAAAGAACATTTTAAATCCTGAGTTAAGTTACAAAACTAATCTCCTAAATATCATTTTAAATAATTAACTGTACCACAAAAGGTTTTATTTTAACCTCAAACCCAAAAAGAATTGAAAAAAACTAGCAATATTTATCAAAGTATAGCCTATCCTAGCCTAGGCCCACAAATCAAGACAGTCTATACTTGCTACTTTCTTTCCTTCTGATGAAAAACTTGGCTCAGAATTTCCAAAGAATTTAGTTTAAATTGATTGTCCTTGAAAACAGGGTCCTTTGAGCTATATAACCTTTTCTAGCTTCTGCAAACTCAAATATTTTTTCATCTAAGTTCCATTTTGCTCAAACGTAAACGTAAGAAGTTGAAATATTTTGAACTTCTTCCGTCAGAGCTCTAGCATTGCGTTTTGACTTACGGATACGTTAACGTAAGGTCTTACGGAGGGTTATGAGCCTTACGGAAGATTTACGGAGTTCAGTGTGAAGGGGAGAACGGAAAGCCAAAATTCAATGTAAAGGAACCTTAAACGACCAAAAGCTCTGCCTAATGGGAGTTCTCAGTCATTCACAGGGTAGCCTCCTGTGCTATAAAAGTTTGGATCAATACACTGAAGAATTGACAGTTCTGATTCAAATAGCCAAATTTCTTGAAGAAGCACCACAGGTCTTGTCTAAAGTAGGGCTCTTACTTCATCTATCAGATCACTTGGAGTAATCAATTAAAAAAAAAACTTTTTCAAAGAAAAGTAAAGAGCTACAGCCCACCAAAGATGAGCAGAAATGAAGTCAAATAATTTTTCGTGCGTAAAACTACCATTATCACCATCAATAAATAGATAAAACCCAGAACGACCAGATATTAGAACAAATAACCGATTCAAACCCAAAACGAGACGAAGCTAAGAGGATTAGGTTACGGCTGACACCCCCCAGGCCACAGTTTATAGAATTAGCAGTATGATCATTCCCTATCTCATCCATTATAAAAACCCGGACCGAGGTGCAAGTGCTCCGAAGAACGTAAAAACATAAGCGGCATTAGATCTTTTCACGGGTAGACAAGTCAGATTTCTCTTGAACGCGAAACTTGGCTTCAACGTTGGAACACTAATTTTGAAGAAACTAATTTTAAATTAATTTATTCCAATACATACATGAAAATCGGTAATTAGTAGTGCAATGTTATTATTAGATGTTTTCAGGAATTAAAAATAGGTTTCGAAGTCTCGAGTTGGTTTCAAAGGCATTTTGAGAAAGTTTCTGCCAAAATACGTGTTCCAGGGTAATTGGACCGCCGATGGCAGATCAAATGAGAGGAGCTGTTTGTACGCGCCGATATAGAAGTCTCGAGTTGGTTTTAAAGGCATTTTGAGAAAGTTTCTGCCAAAATACGCGTTCCAGGGTAATTGGACCGCTAACGGCAGATCAAATGAGAGGAGCTGTTTGTACGTGCGATATATATATATATATATAATATATATATATTATATAATATATATATATATATATATATATATATATATATATATATATATATATATATATATATATATATATATATATATATATATATATATATATATATATAATATATATATATATATATATATATATATATATATATATATATATATATATATATATATATGAACTGTATATATACAAACTTTGTATATATATACAAACTGGAAGAATAGTCTATAATAGGAGCTTTTCTAGCGTAAAGCCCCGTAAAATTTTGGATCTGCAACTAAAATGTGTGATGTCCTTCAATTTTCTGAAAATTCCCTAAGAATTTTACGAAAAACACTTCTTAACGGACGTTTGGTATTTTCTTGGATAGGGCTATTGCGGCAACTTTTAACACAGCAACCAATAATTAGAACCCAAGTCCTAAAATTGGTCTCAATCAGGAACTAAATTCACAAAGTGCAAAGATTTTCAAACAGAGGTGTTTATTGTTTAAAGTTCAGGAAAGGTCTGCCCATTTCATACGAAAACATTGATTGAAAACGAAAGTAGTTTTATCTAGAAAATAAATAACGTAGAAAATAAACATCACGACGTGAAAAAAAAAATGATAAACCACCCAGTGGCGGATCCAGAGGGGGGGGGCGAGGGGTGCCCCCCTATAGTAGTCTAAAGTAGCGTAATTTACTTAATTAACGCAAGTTTGCATTAATTAAACTTGCTCCTAACGTAAGTTTATCGGATCAACCTATTTTGCGCTCCCCCCTAAAAAATCCTGGATCCGCCCCTGAAACCATCACACCTATTCCACCAGTTATTAGAAAAAAAATTCCTTATTTTCACAAATTTCATCAACCCCCGCCCCCTTTTTTATAAAAATATATATATATATATATACTGACATTCATTCCTGGATGGCTTAATAATCTTGTATTTATTAAAGTTAAAAAATAAGAAAAAAACTCAAATATATTTCGTTGTCAGTAAACTGGCCTTTAGAAGGCACGGGGCATCAGCCTTACTCCTACTAGTTTCTGCTCGTTTTGGGTTTGACACGGCTATGTATGGTAATTTCTGTTCATTTATTTATTGATAATTATTTGAATTTATTTCTGCTCATCTTTGGTTTAATGTTGATCTTTACTTTTCTTTGAAAAACTTCTTTTGTGGAAAGGTTTTTAAAGATTAATTTCTGTTCATTTTTAATTGACATCTTTTTCATTGGTTAAGAAAACAATATTTTCAATCTATTCGATTTTTCTGGATAAGAATAAAGATCTTGACTTACTATTTAAATGTTGGACCAAATTTTCAACAATCTTCAATAAATATATGCCCTTTTGAAAATTTGCGTACACATAGTAGATCTTGATTTAGCATTACACCTCAATTTTCCATGAAAATGAAACTTAATACCCTCAGTCGTTCTTAAAGAAATATTCATGATACATCTAATTGACAAACAGCATGCATATAGTGCCGTTTGATTTAGTTTTACAGAACATAAAATTTCCCTGAAAGTTTCTACTTTATACCCTATCTAGTCCTAAGATATCCTGTCAGGATATCTTGAGAACCTAGTCTAATTTAGCAAAAGTGGTAGTAATATTATTGGCCCCGGAAGTTATAGCCTAATAACCTAAGGCGTTGCTGGAATATTACCAAAACATCCCTTTAATAGCTCACACGCTCATAGTCTGTTTTAATTCAGTTAAACACCACCCTCACCATTCCCTGAGAGTTTTACTAATGTCCTTAACATTAGCAATAGCAGAAGTCATAGCAGCACAAGTAATCGTAGGATCATTGGGAGTAGTATTAGTGATAGCAGTAGGAGTACTAGAAGTAGTAGCAGTAATAGTATTCATGTTGTAACTTTTTGGTCAAGTTCGACGTCCCCTTCCTCGTGCCTTGATAGTTTTAACTTAATATTTTAATTAGGTTTGGTGCTACTGCTATTATGCGTACTCTGCACCATCATCAACATGTAATTACTTCTGATGCGTGCTTAAGGCTGGGCCCTCATCATCGCCTCTTCCAGTTGCTTAGTGCCGTTGAATAGTTTGTTTTGTTTAGTTATTTATTTGTCATTTTTGTAGTGAATTTTTCTTTCTTTCTTTTCTTTATTACTCCACAATTTTCAAACATAGTGTTGGACATTTTCCCGACATAGTGTGTTACAGATTTAGCTTAACATCATCCTTAACATTCCCTGAGAGTTTTATCTTCATACCCTTAGCCTGAGTAATAGTAGTCCTAGTACTAGTGGAAGTAGCGGTAGCAGTAGCAATATGCACAGAATGCCTTTTGGTTGGTTCAACATCCCTCTCAACACGCCCTAAAAGCTTTAAATTAATACTCCAAGCCGTCCCTGATAAACTGCTCATACATCCTTTTGAAATCCTGAATGCACATAGTGTGTTTCGATTCTGTTCAACATCCCCCTAAATATTTTTAAACATTGCACCTTAATACTTTTAGCCTCTGTAGAAGCAATAGTGACAGTAGTAACAGTGGTGACATGCACATAGTTCGTTTTGCCTAGTTCAACATCCCCTCAACATGCCCTTAAAGTTTTTAACTTAATGCTCTAAGTCGTTCCTAAAATATTGCTTATATGCCCTTTTAATAACCTACATGCAAAAACTCCCCCTAAACATTCCCTGAATGCTTCACCTTAATACCATTAGCCTCAATAGTAGCAGTAACCGCAGTAGCAACGAGCAGTAATATTAGTATCCAAATAGTGCCGTTTGGTTAGTTCAAAATGCGCCTTAACATACCCTGAAATTTTTAGCCTGATTCTCTAAGCCCTTCCTTAGATAAGTAGGGAGGGGCCAGGAGGTCCGGACGGGAGTGACGTCACAGTCGGATTATTGATCCACGAAGGGGGGCAGATTTCTGAGAAATTGATTGCATTAATCGACTAGGACACGAGGGGAACTGGATTTCTAGGAAATTGACCCCAAATCTCCCCCCCCCAACCCCAAAGGCCTCCCGAGCCCCAAAAGGGCCCCCAAAGGCTCTCCAGGCCCCCAAAGACCCCCCGGACCCCCAAAGGGCCCTGGGCCCCAAAGAGCCCCACTACCCTCCCCCCTCCCCTGTCTCCTTTGTTGTGGTTTATTACATTTTCTTGATTTTTCGGAGTTCATTTTAGATTTCTTTTCGTTGAAATGCAAGAGTTGGAATATTTCAGTAGTGTTTCGTTGTGATTTACCTTGTCACTGTTACATTCTCTTGATGTTTCAAAGTTCATTTTGGATTTCTTTCTTTGAAATACAAGAGTTGGAATATTTCAGTAGTGTTTTGTCATGGTTTACCTTCTCACTGTTACATTCTCTTGATGTTTCAAAGTTCATTTCGGATTTTTTTTGGTTGAAATGTAAGAGTTGGATTATTTCAGTACTGTTTTGTCATGGTTTACCTTGTCACTAGTACATTCTCTTGATGTTTCAAAGTTCATTTTGGATCCTTTTCGTTGAAATGCAAGAGTTGGATTATTTCAGTAGTGTTTTGTAGTGGTTTACCTTGTCACTGTTACATTCTCTTGATGTTTCAAAGTTAATTTTAGATTTTTCATTCGTTGAAATGTAAGAGTTGGAATATTTGAGTAGTGTTTTGTTATGGTTTATCTAGTCACTGTTACATTCTCTTGATTTTTCAAAGTTCATTTTTGATTTTTTACGTTGAAATGCAAGAGTTGGAATATTTCAGTAGTGTTTTCTCATGGTTTATCTTGTTACTGTTACATTCTCTTGATGTTTCAAAGTTCATTTTGGATTTCTTCGTTGAAATGCAAGAGTTGGATTATTTCAGTAGTGTTTTGTCATGGTTTACCATGTCACTGTTACATTCTCTTGATGTTTCAAAGTTCATTTCGGATTTTTTTTTCGTTGAAATGTAAAAGTTGGAATATTTCAGTAGTGTTTGTTGTGGTTTACCTTGTCACAGTTACATTCTCTTGATGTTTCAAAGTTCATTTCGGATTTTTTTTTGTTGAAATGCAGGAGTTGGAATATTTCATTAGTGTTTATTGTGGTTTGCCTTGTTACTGTTATATTCTCTTGATGTTTCAAAGTTCATTTTTGATTTTTTCGTTTAAATGCAAGAGTTAGATTATTTCTATAGTGTTTTGTCGTAGTTTACCTTGTCACTGTTACATTCTCTTGCTGTTTCAAAGTTCATTTTTGATTTTTTCGTTGAAATGCAAGAGTTAGATTATTTCTATAGTGTTTTGTCGTAGTTTATCTTGTCACTGTTACATTCTCTTGCTGTTTCAAAGTTCATTTTAGATTTTCTTTTTCATTGAAATGTAAGAGTTAGATTATAACAATAGTATTTTATAGTGGTTTACCTTGTCACTCTTACATTCTCTTGATGTTTCAAGGTTCATTTTGGATTTTTCCATTGAAATGTAAGAGTTTAATTGATTCAGTAGTGTTTTGTCGTGGTTTACAATGTCACTGTTACATTTTCTTGATTTTTCAGAGTTCATTTTAGATTTCTTTCGTTGAAATGCAAGAGTTGGAATATTTCAGTAGTGTTTTGTCGTGATTTACCTTGTCACTGTTACATTCTCTTGATGTTTCAAAGTTCATTTTGGATCTTTTTCGTTGAAATGCAAGAGTTGGAATATATCAGTAGTGTTTTGTCGAGGTTTACCTAGTCACTGTTACATTCTTTTGATGTTTAAAAGTTCATTTTAGATTTTTGATTTTTTTCGTTGAAATGCAAGAGTTAGATTATTTCAATAGTGTTTTGTCGTGGTTTATCATGTCACTGTTACATTCTCTTGATGTTTCAAAGTTCATTTTGGATTTTTTTCATTGAAATGTAAGAGTTGGAATATTTCAGTAGTGTTTTGTCGCAGTTTACCTTGTCACTGTTACATTCTTAAGATGTTTCAAATTCATTTTGGATTTTTTTCGTTGAAATGTAAGACTTGGAATATTTCAATAGTGTTTTGTCGTGGTTTACCTTGTCACAACATTCTTCCTTAATACTACCAAACGTTTACTTAACACTAACAGATTTTCACTTCGAAGCATTAACTTTTCCTTAATACTAACATACCTTTACTTAACACACTCAAAATTCTCTTAGAAATAACACTTTTCAACAGTGATAACACATTTTCTGCTTGAGCTTGAAAGTTTTCTCTCAAAGATACCAAATTTTTTCTTAGAAGTAGCAGTTTTCGTTATGTTGACAAGTTATCTGTTAGAAATAACAAGTTTTAAGTCAAACATACCAAATTTTTCTTGGTATTAACAATTTTTTCGTTGATGATAACAATTTTTCTGTCAGAAGTAGCATGCTATCCATAACACTAACAAATCTTCGCATCGATGTAACATCTTTTTCTTAATACTAATAAACTTTTATTTAACACTATCAAATTTCTATTAGAAGTAACAGGTTTTTAACAAGTTTTCTTTCAAAGTTAGGTTTCTCTACGTTTAAGTTAGGTTCATCTAACCTCCAAAACTATAGGTTAGGTTAGCTATAAATAAATATTAATAAATAAATAGAAACATTTCTCCATGTTTGAGTTAGCTTAGGTTACGTTAACTAATCATGAGCGCTCATGAAATAACCCTACTCTTAATAATCCAACTGAAATAATCCAACTCTTACATTTCAACGAAAAAAAATCCAAAATGAAATTTGAAGCATCAAGAGAATGTAACAGTGACAAGGTAAACCACGAGAAAACACTACTGAAATATTCCAACTCTTACATTTCAACGAAAAAAATTCAAAATGAACTTTGAAACATTAAGAGAATGTAACAGTGACAAGGTAAACCACTACAAAACACTACTGAAATATTCCAATTCTTGCATTTCAAAGAAAAAGATCTAAAATGAACTTTGAAACATCAAGAAAATGTAACAGTGACAAGGTAAACCATGACAAAACAGTACTGAAATAATCCAACTCTTACATTTCAACGAAAAAAAAATCCAAAATGAACTTTTAAAAATCAAGAGAATGTAACAGTGAGAAGGTAAACCATGACAAAACACTACTGAAATATTCCAACTCTTGCATTTCAACGAAAAGAAATCTAAAATGAACTCCGAAAAATCAAGAAAATGTAACAGTGACATGATAAACCACGACAAAAAACTACTGAAATAATCCAACTCTTGCATTTCAACGAAAAAAAAATCCAAAATGAACTTTGAAACATCAAGAGAATGTAACAGTGACTAGGTAAACCACGACGAAACACTACTGAAATATTCCAACTCTTGCATTTCAACGAAAAAGATCCAAAATGAACTTTGAAAGATCATGAGAATGTAACAGTGACTAGGTAAACCACAACAAACACTACTGAAATATTCCAACTCTTACATTTCAACGAAAAAAATCCAAAATGAACTTTGAAACATCAAGAGAATGTAACAGTGACAAGGTAAACCACGAGAAAACACTACTGAAATAATCTAACTCTTACATTTCAATGAAAAAAATCCAAAATGAACCTTGAAACATCAAGAGAATGTAAGAGTGACAAGATAAACCACTATAAAACACTACTGAAATAATCTAACTTTTACATTTCAACGAAAAAAAAAATCTAAAATGAACTTTGACACATCCAGAGAATGTAACAGTGAAAAGGTAAACCATGAGAAAACACTACTGAAATAATCCAACTCTTGCATTTCAAGGAAAAAAATCAAAAATGAACTTTGAAACATCAAGAGAATGTAACAGTGACTAGGTAAACCACGACGAAACACTACTGAAATATTCCAACTCTTGCATTTAAACGAAAAAAATCAAAAATGAACTTTGCAACATCAAGAGAATGTAGCAGTGACATGGTAAACCACGACAAAACACTAGTGAAATAATCTAACTCTTGCATTTCAACGAAAAAAATCAAAAATGAACTTTGAAAAATCAAGAGAATGTAACAGTGACTAGGTAAACCACAACAAACACTACTAAAATATTCCAACTCTTTACATTTTAAGGAAAGAAAAATCTAAAATGAACTTTGAAACATCAAGCGAATGTAACAGTGACAAGGTAAACCACAACAAAAAGCTACTGAAATATTCCAACTCTTACATTTCAACGAAAAAAATCCAAAATGAACTTTGAAACATCATGAGAATGTAACAGTGATATGGTAAACCACGAGAAAACACTACTGAAATATTCCAACTCTAGCATTTCAACGAAAAAGATCTAAAATGAACATTGAAACATCAAGAGAATGTACTAGTGATAAGGTAAACCACAACAAAGGAAACAGGGGGAGGGGGAGGGGGAGGGTAGTGGGGCTCTTTGGGGCCCTTTGGGGGCCCGGGGACCCTTTGGGGGCCCGGGGACCCTTTGGGGGCTCGGGGGGCATTTGGGAGCCTGGGTGCCCTTAGGGGCTCGGGGGGCTTTTTGGGGCTCGGGGGGCCTTTGGGGGCGCGGGGGCCCTTTGGGGTTGGGTGCCCTTTGGGGTTGGGGGGGGCCTTTGGGGTTGGGGTAGGGGACCTCACAACATTGTTCAAATGGAACTTGTGTATTATAACGACCACAGATTTTCACCCCAAATCATCTTCTAAAATGTCTCAAACTGTTTCGCCTAAATCATCTTCTAAAATGTCTCAAACGGTTTCACCCAAATAATCCCCTAAAAGTAATTTCTGCGTGTTCCTTTGTTTCGGCATCCCTGCGCTGTCACATTTGAAATTCCTATGAAACCATTTCCTGGGTTAATCTCTTCATCTCTAAGGTGTTCTTGGTTACACTATTATGGCTTCGATAGAATTCCCGAATTTATCACTAAGCCTAAAGATCAGAGAAGCCATATTTAAAAATAGAATATCAATTTATCTCTGTCACTAAAGACCTGATATCTCTCAGACCTAAAGATCAAAGAAGCCATAATGTTTCTTAATTCCCCTTTCGTGAATCAATAATTCACCGTCGATTATGAAATCAATTTCCCAGAAGTCCAGTTCCCCTCGTGTCCTAGTCGATTATGCAATCAATTTCTCAGAAATCTGTCCCCCTTTGTGGATCAATAATCCGACTGTGACGTCACTCCCGTCTGGACCTCCTGACCCCTCCATACTTAGATATTGCTCGTACACTTTTGACAATTTACACGCTCATAGTGTTTTGATTAGTTCAACATCCCCCTAAACATTCTCTGGAAGCTTTACCTTATTATACTTAGCTTCAGTAGTAGCAACAGTTGCAGCAGTAGTAGTTACATTAGTAACAGTATTCATATTGCATTTTTTTTTCAACATCCCCCTTAACATATGATGAAAGTTTTAGCTTAATGCCCTGAACAGTTCCTGGGAAACTACTGATACGTCCTCATGCCAACCAGGGGCGAACCCATCGATAAATTTCGGAGGGATATGGATATTTTGACTGATGGATGGTAGTACTGGTTAAAAAGAAAAACAAAGTTTTTAGAATATAAGGTACGTTCTTTATTGAGACAACGCAGTGAAAATACAATTATAGAATAAAACCAAACCACCTTTTTTGGTGTGGGCTAGTTTCTCTCAAATATCTTCTGCATTGAATCGAACATCCCTATGTATGGATAATAAGGCCAATCCATTAATCCGTTCCTGACCTGAGGCACTCCTGGTATAAGATTTCACTCTTCTCAGGGTAGAAAAGGGACGCTCGCACGTAGCAGTAGTAACGTAAACTGTAGCACCAATCTTCAAAAATCAATGTAGAGTGGAAAAAATGCTCTTACCACATTCTTTTAAACACATTATCATATATTTTGGTGCCATTTTTACTGACGGTATTCACATTCTCCTCCACAGAGCTAACTCGGCATTTAAGCTTCCTCTATAGCTGTCTGCATCAAGATACAAAAATTAGTCAGATTATCGGATATATCCGATATTTTTCCTTCCACAAGGGAAACACAGTGCCGAGGAAGTAAGTATTGCAGTGACTCCAGCAACTTTTTGTGACTAAGGAATCGCTGATGCAGCTGCTGCAGAAAGTAGTCCATAAATAGTATAAACACAAAAAGTCGGTAATACATTTCAGGATCCTCTGACACTGTTATAAAATTATTCGTATACGTTTATTTTGGAGCTCATCTGGGCATTCTAATTCTGATTTCATAATCTTGACACAGTTCAGTCTCTCCAAAAAAAAGTGGATGAAGCATATCTTCACTCCTTTTTCTCATGTCTCTAACCCTGCTCTTAACTTCGTCAGCGTGTTTGAGAAAGTATATGAGATCTATAGTTTCTGATTGCAAAGATGTTGACAAATTGTAAGACAGACTAAAAACTTTACTGATAGTAACCATAGCTGCAACCAAACTGTATCTCTCAATAGCAGACAGCAAAGAATAAACTTTGCTTGAAGATTCAGAATCAGAAACAGGATGTTCTTGAATTTCCCTCATAGCCTTACAGATAAGAATGAACATCTCTTTAAACAAAATGATTGATTTTAAGTGCTCCACCCATATAGTCTCATAGAATTTGTTCAATCTAATCCTTTTTGTCCCAGTGATAAAATTACTTTCTTGAACAATTTGGTTTTAAAATTGCAGAGCGTTTATGTGAAATTCTAAAGAAATTAATTACTTCTTTTGAAGTTCTTATACGAGTTCTTATAACAGGTAGGTTGTATGAATGACACAGGAATAGACTGCATAGGGGAAAATTACGCGGAGTATAGCAGCACAACCTTGAAACTGGCCACTAATAGTTGAAACTCCATCATAGCCTTGCCCTCTTAAGCATTTCAATTACTTCCCATTCCAACTAAGGTTTTTATCAACCAATCAAGTCTGCTATCAACGGACTATTTCTTTTTGAAGCAGTCTATAATAGTTGATTTCTGTTTTGGAATGATGGATGACTTATTGACAAACAGGGGCGTAGACTTCTATATAAACACTGAAAAAGAACACGCGCGATTTAAACGAAATTCAACGATCTTAGGAGCCCAAGGACATAACAGCACGTTGCTTGCTTGGCAGCAGCCTGGCATTGTTCCCATCCGCATTTTCAGAAAACAAAAATTCTCGTGTGGAGATGGCACACATTACCTATTTGTTGTGCAAACATTACTCTACATCAATGGAATTAAAACCCATAATGAATTTGGTTAGCTTTGATGAAAGTTTGGTTTTAAATTTTATCTTAAAAAATGAATCATCGAGTTTTTATCCTCATCACAATAATATTTAGAGCGTGCATTATCCTTTTAAATTACTCACTTTCTGTGACAGCCCTCTGACGTCACGGCAGGCATAGAAAAGATAGCATTGGATTTTAAAGTCATGCCCTCTGACGTCACTGCATCCCTGTTTCTAGCGGACGCCTGGCAAGATTCCGAGCACATACCCTATTTCAAGGCAAAATTTCCAGATACCCCCCCCTATAGGTTTCTAGCCGCTTTTCCAGGTGTTTCCCCATGTTGTTTTCCCCCATATAGATGTTTAGACGAATTTCCTAAAATCCATATGTTTTTATTTCCCCTATTGTTTTCCCCGTGTTGGAATCACGTGACTTTCCTAGAACCCAGGTGTCCCATCAAGAATAGAATATTCCTGTACGTTCTAGGAATTGTATAAATACCCGGGGGAGGGGGAGGCGAAACAACATCAGTACTTATTTGATTCTCAAACATGCTAGAAGTATCTCTCTAAAAAGCGAATATGTCTCAATCATACCAAAAAATAAGTTTTTTCCTCTAGTTTTTTTTATACCCCTCCCCAAAAAAGAAAAACTCCACACGTTGTTTATACTCGTTTTAAAGCTTATAATAGCCTCTTTTTACTGTGTAAAAAACCCCTCCTCCAACCGATAACAATGTACCCTTTCCAATAGAAGTTATTCTCTTACTCGTTTCTCGTTATACATTTTCAACGCACCTTTCTGTATCCTAGCTAAAAGAGTAAACTAACATCTGTCAACTATTTGACTTAGGCATTAATCGCCCATATGTTTCCCCTTTTTACGTTAACCCTAACCGCTAATAGCTCGATTCAACCTGACAATCATTCCTACAAACAGGTATATAGGGGTAATTATTGACACCTGTCAAATGCGCATCCTGTCTAGTAAATCTTTCTAAATTTACGCTTAAGCATAGCAATGGTCATACAAAAAGATACTTTTTTCCAGTCAAATTAACGACATATTTTTCAACAATAAATTTTTGATTTGCAAGGGGGCTGGCGTTGGTTATGATAAATATTTTCATATGGAAAATGTAATTCGTCCTTTTTAAGTGGTCAATATCTATTCAAAGCAGGAGGGAAGGCACCGTGCAGAAGTTATGGGGCTCGCTTCTAACAGCGTCGTTGTAAGGTGAAACAAACTATTTCTCCACGTGAAATGTAAGGAGATTGATTCATTATGCAAACATGTGCTCCCTTTTGACAAGAAAAATAATGTACCCTTTCCCACATATAACCCTGAAGTTAAGTGTTTGGTTAGCTTTTAATTATACTATATTTTGTCTGCTATATTTATGGCTGGCTTTTTGAGATAGCGATTTTAAATTAGTGACCCGGATTTGATACACCTTTTGGCCTTAGACGAATAATGAAAGTTTGTCTTTAATGACTTGAGATATCTGTGTATAAAGCATGCAATAGCGTACATGTTTATAGCTCGAGTGTTATCGTCTATTATTTGACAAGTTCATTTTTAACCCCTTAGCTTTGATGTAATGTCATTGGAGGTGGTTTCTGGCAATGAGAAAATGCTTACCCTTGGTTGCTATTTTGAGGGCCAAATTTTAAAGGCATTTAAATGACCTTACCTTCAATTTCTTGAATTTTATTGCCTCTTAGACGAATAATAAATTATTTTGCCAATGATATACCATTGGTCCTTTGTGGCGAGATTTTACCCAAGCCCTAGAAAAATAATACAAAATTTTTAAAAGCTGGAGGGGGACGGTCTTATAACGACAAATTATAGTTTCCAATAAATTTTGTTTTCCTTTCTCTTCTTCTGTAGAAGCGAGCGCTATTTTATAATAAATCCTGTTTTCTTTTCTAAGAGTTTCCAGCACTCCCCCTCTCAACAAGGGGCAATGATGCTACTCCCGTTAAGCGTTTGGAGATGCCTGGCTCTTCCATGTTCCCAAAACTCCACAGGAGAAATGCTGTCCCATTTATGCACCGCACGCAAGATGGTGAAGTCACCGGCCCTTCCAGACCTGCGCTGCCTGCACAGGCCGCAGCCTCCTCTATGCTCCCTTATGACGTCCCAGGGCCACCTGCGCAAGTTTTGAGGCATATGCGACCCCCTGTCCATAAAGCTGCCATGCTGCCTGGTCAAGTTGCAGTCCCGACTGCACATGCCCGTTACGTCACTGGCCTGGCTGCACAAGTCCCTGTGCAACCTCCCAAGAAGTTGAAAAGGAAGTGGGCGACTGCTCATATGAAGGCGAGTCCTGCTACCCCACCTGCGCAAACCCGTGACGTCGCCAGTCCGTCTGCCCACCATTATGCGCTGCCAGGGCCTTCCAGGGGCCACAGTCTAGCGTCGGTAGAATCTGAAGATGTAAGTATATTTTTTGGCACTTTTTTCTAGCTAATGTATATTCTTGTCCAGGTTAACAAATGAGAGATAACTAGGCTCTTGCTGGTTCTAAGAGTAATCCATTCTTTTCATGCTCTAATCGGCTTTTCGCTAATTTTTTTAGTTTACTATCGGAGAACCCTGAGACATTAAAAGTATTCCAACCTTTTCCCCTATAATTTAAGAAGGATATACTTCCCCAGTTTTGATCCTATCCTAAATTCTTTTAGGGTGATAAGCGTTGACTCTTTAGTCCTGGATTAATAGTTTAAACTTTTTTACTAGAATATTGAAGCTTCAGGTTCCGTACCCTTCCTCTTAATTATAAAGACCATCATCGCACCAAGAGATATATAGAAAAATAATGCATCCTATTCTTTTTCATTCTCTGCCTAATAATACCCATTTTTCGCTATTTTTTTAAAAGTCAGAGAGCCTTTTCAAGCTTTGCCAGCTTTTTGTTAGTTTTTCTAACACTAGAATAATAAAGGTCCAAGTTATTTGCCCCTACCCATTGTTTTGAAAGACCCGCCCTCCTTAGAGCTATCTAAATAAGGTTGTTTTCAACCTAAGTTCTCAACCAAATAAAGACATTTTTCTTTTGAACCTAATAGCGCCTTTTTCGCGAGTTTTTTACCTGCCGGAGAGCCCTTTCAAGCCTTGCCAGCTTTCTATTAGTTTTTCTAACAGTAGAATATTAAAGGTCCAAGTTATTTGCCCCCTCCAGTTAGTTCCATTCATACCTAAAATTTACGTTTTTCTTCTTTATTTCTAGTCCGATTTCGACCGCTTAATAGATGATATTCCCGCAAATTTTCCGGATACAGGAGCAGCACCGGCGAACGAAGCTTATAAAATACCTGCATGGATTGACGATATGCTTGACATAATTCTCCCTTCGGTATGTTATCCATAAAAATTTTTTAAATACATTCAAAAGGGTTTATCAGTAGTGTAGGCATAGGGAGTTACACTACCGGAGGTACCCTTCAATGCTTCATAATACAACGATGCATTCCAGTGAGTAGTGAGGGTTCTATGAGTTCAAGAACATCATGTTACCCTTCCATAATACAATGATGCATTCCGGCGATTAGTATGACTTCTATACTCATTCTCTCTGTTTCATAGGGCAGTGTGTTCCAGTGAGCTCGTGCTCTTATTATTCTTCTAGGTTCACAAAGCGTCATTACCAGGGCCCTCTATTGAGATCCTGTCGCCACAACCTCAATTTCACGACCATTCGACGGTAAGAGAACACGAGGGGAAGGGGGGTTAAGTGTGGAGGTGAGCCAGGATAGTGTACAGTTCCCCGACATTGATTTAGAAGGTTCTGAACGGGATCTCGGCCTTAGCAGTTACTTTTGGGGCAATCTATTAGATCAACTACCACCTAGCGAGGTCGATAGGGCGCTAGAAGACGCAGTATCCACCCTTCACAGTTACCTGGGGGACCGGAGTGGTGCTGGCTCGCCTCCAGTACTGCCTAACATGTATTTAGATGATACTGCTTTGCGCAGCATTCACGTGCATAGGGCTGAGCTCGGTGATCCGTTCAATTCCCTATCAAGTGGCAGTATTCATACGGATCCCATTGACACCACACACTTCTATGTAAGCAAGATTCGGGTACTTCTCGAAAACCATACGCGGGAGGCGGGTGGTCAGGAAAGTATAAAACCATCCATCGCGCTTAAAACCATTTTTTAAATGCAAGTTCGGGTGAGTTACATCCGTGTCATATGCAAACAAGAATGCAGACGCTAGACCCAGACTTGCAAGACTTTAAGGGTGTTTTCTCGCACTGGGTGGGTGAAATTTTTAATAGGATGGAGGGGTACAATGAAAACGAGAGTGGGTTAGTAGTTTTGTTTATAGAAAAATAGAATTAATTATAACTAAATTTAAAAAGGAATTTGTTTGAAGAGGCGGGGCGGGGAAGAGTAACTTTAAAAAATATAATGCTAATTTAAAGGGTACCAAGGGTGTACAACACTTCCATTTTGATGTGGGCTTAGAGTGTTACAAATATTCCGTCCTTGTAGCAGGGCATAAGCCCATGAAGACGGATGGTGTTAGTAAGACAATGTTCGACGATTCGGTAGTAAATGGCGGTGGGGAGGAATCAGAATTTCTGAAAATAGATTTTAGTGTTTTAAAGGGGCACTATCCAATTACACTCAAGGGGATTGACATTTTTGATAGGTCGAACCAGCGTTTGAAATTTGGGGATACAGTTTTACAATTTGACGAAGAATATGAAGATGGGGAACTTAGTGGTAACAAGGGTGAATATTTTCCGTAAGGGCACCGTCCATTGAATCAGTGAAACAACTGTGTATGGCTTCTCTACGAGCCTGCCAGAGATCCTGAGTCTATTGGACATTTCTTTCCAATCCCCCATATTAGCGGGATTTTAAGTGAGGCAAAAGCAAACAAACGAGGGACCTGCTATTACTGTCCAATACGTCTTTCAAGATATCGTAGGTAATTAAAATTAAAAAAAAATCTTTTGAGACATTAAAAGCGTCATGGGTACCAGTCTGTGGAAACAGTTTCAGGGGACGATGCCACCTTGCGGTTCAAAAGATTTCAGAACACGCTGTTGCAGAGCTCCAAGGTGCCATTAGACATTGAAGCTGCGCTCAAGGATGTGTCCGATCCGTCAAATTTGAATCGTGTGAAAAAAATGAAGCCATTGCAATCTCTTTTGCGCATGCGCGAAGAGATTCAAGTAATAGAATGCAATTGGTAGATTTTTTTGAGACATTGGAAGGGGAGGATTGTGTTGGCACAGCTATGGTTGTACTTATTAAAACAGCAAATAAGACTATTTCACGGTTGCGCAATTAACACTATCCAATGAATCTATCACCTGAAGACAAGATGGCTATTAAAAAGTAACTTTCGGGGGTTGCGCATAAATCGTGCAATGTAAATGTTAGGGAGTAATACTTTTTACTGGTTTACATGCACAATTCCTACTACGATTTGTAATTCATATTACCAGCGTTGGCACGATTGTTGAAAGGTGAAGTTGTAGACGGCGCATGGGTAGACGGTTCTTTTTCATATAACATCATACCAAAATCATCTAAAAAGTTGCTAGTCTTGGAATTCAAATGGCAAGCAATTGATAATGGTAAAGCGTACTTGAATAAAGTCCGTTTCCTTGATTCCTTTAGTTATTTCTCTAAATCTCAAACTCAACTCATTCGAGTACAGAAAAGCGACGATTTTAATAGTTTCCTCCTCCTTAAACAGCAATTTTCAGATGAGGAACTGTATTATTTATTAACGTGTAGGGGCATATAACCGTACGAGCACTACAGCTCCGCCTCGAAGCTCAGTAAGGAAAAATTACCACTCATCGCAGAGTTTTATGATTCACTTCGCGATCGTCAATGCACTAATGCTAAGACTATGAAATATAAGACTAGGATAATTCCAAGACTATGAATTTGCGAAGTGTTTGGGCAAACGGATGATGTAAAAATGGGTGGGATTATTGTAAAATGTACCTGACAAGTGAGGTTAGGTTAGGTTAGGTTAGGGTGGGATTATTGTAAAATGTACCTGGCAAGTGATGCATTGACGCTGTTGGATATTGTCGGTAAAAACACGGATATAAATTCACGAAGTGTTTCAGCTGGATTTAGGGTATTATTTTTCTACTCCTTATCTGGTGACGGATTTAATTCTTAAAAATAGTAATACAGAAGTAGGTTTGATCACCGACGTGGATCAGCATCTGTTTGTAGAAAGATCCATGAGGGGAGGGTATGTTTTCCACGGGGATCGTATCCGTAAAACTGACCCAACTGGACAACGCACCAGTGAAAAGTCGAACGCCGTTTTCTTGGATATGAATTCCCTTTATCCGTCGGCAATGTCTCACTTATTTGCCATGTGGGAATTACCAATGGCTTGACACTCCTTCTGTTCTAGATTTCCCCAACATTCACAATGTTGAGGAGAATGCACCACAAGGATGGTTTCTCGAAATTGACGGTGAAATACCTCTGGAACTTCATGACTAGGTAAAAGACTGTTTTCCCCTGCATTAATAGACCAGTGTCTAGGGACTCTTTGAGTCCCTACAATTTATCATTAATAGAGAATAAGGGTATACATTGGACACCTTCAAAACAAAAGCTTATTCCCGACCTTGAGCCGAAACGGAATATTGTTGTACACCAAGTTCTTTTGCGGTGGATACCAGCCAATGGTTTCAATTTCACAAAGATTCATAGAGCCCTCAGGTTTGGCCAGAAACCTCCGAAGGTGTACTGCGTGGAAAAGCACACAGAGACTATAAAAAAAAGTCTTCAAGGGGGTGCCGTCACACTATTTATAATAAAATTTCAACATGAGTGTTTATAGGAACTGTGTAGAAAATAATTTAGTTTCAAGAGCAAGTGTCATGGCCATTCGCTCTTTAAAATATAAAAATTATACAGTTTGGGTTGAGAAAAATGCCATGTCCACCATATCAAACAAAGTCTATGTACTCGAGGGTGGTGTAAAGATACTATCAAATAGGCACTACCTTACTACAGATCTAGTTGAATGCCTAAATTATAGAACACAACTCGGTCTGGAGAAAGTTCTTAAGTTGGGGGAGGAGAGCCGTCTGTGGTGGGAGGGCCGTTTTTTTCCGTTGCCAGCTAAGCACTGCCTTTTTTCTAGTCATTTCTCAGTGTTTTTATATTTTTTTTCGTTGCGCAAAGTGGTAATTTTCAGGTGATTATTTTTTAAGTGTTTATTTATTGAGTCCTCCGCGGGGGGGGGGCCTTCCCGCCACTACAGGTGCCAACCGGGCCACCACGGGTGCCGTCCGCGGATACTGGCCGCTTTGGGGCATCACCCTGTCCGGGCACCGCAGTGCCCACCTGCTGCCCACCCCGCCCGGCCACCGCGTCTTCCGGCCCTCCGAGCGGTATGTTCAAGTGTTTTTTAAAATGTTTATTGTAAATATATTCAAGTTCTTATTATTTATGTCTTCTTTTCCATTGTCATTGTATATATATTTATAAATTTGTGAATTAAAGAAACCAGGTATTCTATTTCCTTTGAGTGTTTATTCAACAGATTGAGGTTAGGTTAGTTGCATTTTGACATTGGAAGAGTAAGTATCAATTTAAAACAGCATTCAGATATTTTCTTGGCGGACCGTCCATGTCCGGAAAAACAACACTTTTAACGAAGATAATTCAAAATCGTGACAAAATGTTTATAGAGAATCCGAAAAATATCTATTATTGCAATAGTGTATGGCAAGAATCATATGACAAAATAAAGAACATTGATCCCAGCAAAAAATTCATACAGGGACTTTACGTGTTTACTAGTATTGCGCCAAACTCGTGGTTGATTATTGACGATTTAGCTGAATCTATTGAAGAATGGTCGCAGGAAATGTTACAATTATTCAAGGTCCAGCCCCATCACGGAAAAATTTATTTAACTGTCGTGCTACATAATCTTTTTCATCAGAGTAAATGTATGAGAACACTTGATTTGAATTGTACTTACTATGTCATTTATAGAAATGTTCGAGATTCAAGTTCTCTTATAACTCTAAACAAACAAATCTACCCTGGCGAACCCAAATTTTTACTTTCAGCGTACAATCAAGCTACTATTAAAAACTTCTGGCTACATTTTATTACACCTGAATCAGAACACGCCCGAAGAGTTACGTGCAGCCACTGATATTTTCGATAATGAAATTACTGTATATCTCCCCGTGAATAGTAAAAAGGTCATTAGTCGTTATCATGACCTTGAAGAAGCAACATGAACATCGACATTTATTTTCCGTGCTAGCTAATTCATGCTAGGTTTATGTTTGTTAACACGTCGAAGGGCATTTTGAAGTAAAATTAATTTGTCATCATCGGCAATTGTTTCATTGTTAATAAATTTATCAAGATTGTCTTCACTTGTACGTTAATTAATTTTACTTCAAAATGCCCTTCGACGTGTCAACAAACATAAACCTTATCTTGAAAAGCCGCTCAAATTCAATATCATTGATCAACCTTCTGAAAATACTGAAAGTTTGAAATAATTTTTCATCATCGACAATTGTTTCATTGTTAATAAATTTATCAAGATTGTCTTCAAAGTGCTCTTTTGGTGAAACAGCAAGTTCAAATGGCGTCAATTTATAAGGCTTAGCCATTTCTAGAGAATAGTGTTTACAAGTCCGGTGATAATCGGTAATAACAATGAAAAGAAATTACCATCCGCTTGAACAAGGCGTTTTCTTTTACAATTTGCTTTCTTTTTGCAAAATAGAGCACGTACAAGTGACCAATGTTGCTTTGTCTGTTGTCTAACACCATCTCATAGTTGAACATTACCTTCCGTTAAATTTAAATAAAGTTCTGACAAGAGATTAATAAATTCCTTGTCATTACCATGTTTGAGTATTGCTTTCCTAAGCCGCGGTTTTGAATTAGCTAGCACGGAAAATAAATGTCGATGTTCATGTTGCTTCTTCAAGGTCATGATAACGACTAATGACCTTTTTACTATTCACGGGGAGATATACAGTAATTTCATTATCGAAAATATCAGTGACTACACGTAACTCTTCGGGCGTGTTCTGATTCAGGTGTAATAAAATGTAGCCAGAAGTTTTTAATAGTAGCTTGATTGTACGCTGAAAGTAAAAATTTGGGTTCGCCAGGGTAGATTTGTTTGTTTAGAGTTATAAGAGAACTTGAATCGCGAACATTTCTATAAATGATATAGTAAGTACAATTCAAAATCAAGTGTTCTCATACATTTACTCTGATGAAAAAGATTATGTAGCATGACAGTTACAGAAATTTTTTCATGATGGGAGCGGACCATGAATAATTGTAACATTTCCTGCGACCATTCTTCAATAGGTTCAGCTAAATCGTCAATAATCAACCACGAGTTTGGCGCAATACTAGTAAACACGCCAAGTCCCTCTATGAATTTTATGCTGGGATCAATGTTCTTTATTTTGTCATATGATTCTTGCCATACTCTATAGCAATAATAGATATTTTTTGGATTCTCTATAAACATTTTGTCACGATTTTGAATTATCTTCGTTAAAAGTGTTGTTTTGCCGGACATGACGGTCCGCCAAGAAAAGATCTGAATGGTGTTTTAAGTTGATACATACTTCCAATGTCAAAATGCAACTAACCTAACCTTAATCTGTTGGATAAATACTCAAAGGAAATAGAATACCCGGTTTCTTTAATTCACAAATTCATGAATACATATATATACAATGACAGTGGAAAACAGGACATAAAAATAAACACTTGAATATATTGACAATAAAACATTTTAAAAACACTTGAACATACCGCTCGGAGGGCCGGAGGACGTGTCGGCCGGGCGGGGTGGCCAGCGGGTGGGCACTGCGGCATCCGGACAGGGTGATGCCCCAAAGCGGCTAGCGGACAGTATCCACGCTCGGCACCCGTGGCAGCCCGGGCGGCACCTGTAGCGGCAGGAAGGCCCCCCCCCGCTGAGTACTCCGCGGGGGGGGGGGGAGTCCTCCGTAATTGTTAATAAATAAACAATTGAAAATTACCACTTTGTGCAACGTAAAAAATATCAAAACAATGGGAAATGACTAGAAAAAAGGCAGTGCTGAGCTGCCGACGGAAAAAACGGCCCTCCCCCCCCCACAGACGCCCCCTTCCCCCAACTAAAGAGCTTTCTCCAGACCGAGTAGTGTTTTATAATTTACGCATTCAACTTAATCTTAAGTAAGGTAGTGGCCTATTGGTAGTACCTTCACAACACCCTCAAGTACATAGACTTTGTCATGGACATGGACATGGCATTTTTCTCAACCCGAACTGTATAATTTTTATATTTTAAAGAGCGAATGGCCATGACACTTGCTCTTGGAACTAAATTATTTTCTACACAGTTCCTATAACTACTCATGTCGAAATTTTATTTTATATAGTGCGACGGTACCCCCTTGCAAACTTTTTTGGTAGTCTCTGTGTACTTTTCCACGCAGTTCACCTTCGGACCAGGAAATACCCCATGTGATACCAAGTCGCTCCCATGCGCACTCTCACACACTTTACCAAAGGCCGAATTTAAAATGAGTTTAAAGATTTCTTTTTAGACATTTTTTTTCAATTGAGACCGTTTATTGACAAAAGTGTCAACAGACGTGTTCATATAAGGTATCTGGTCAAACCTGAGGGCTCTTTGAATCTTTGTGACATTGAAACCGTTGGCTGGTATCCACCGCAAAAGAGCTTGGTGTACAACAATATTCCGTTTCGGCTCAAGGTCGGCAATAAGCTTTTGTTTTGAAGGTGTCTAATGCATGTCTTTATTCCCTACTAATGATAAATTGTAGGGACTTAAAGAGTCCCTAGGCACAGGTCTATTAATGCAGGGGAAAACATTCTTTTACCGAGTGAAGTTCCAGAGGTATTTCACCGTCAATTTCGAAAAAAAAAACATCTTTGTGGTCCATTCTTCTGAAGTGTGAATGTTAGGGGGAAATCTGGAGCAGAAGGAGTGTCAAGCCATTGGTAATTCCCACATGGCAAATAAGTGAGACATTGCCGACGGATAAAGGGAATTCGTATCCAAAAAAACGGCGTTCGACTTTTCACTGGTGCGCTGTCCAGTCGGGTCGGTTTCAAGGATACGTTCCCCGGGGAAAACATACCCTCCCCTCATGGATCTCTCTACAAAAAGATGCTGATCCACGTCAGTGATCAAACCTACTTCTATATTTACTAATTTTAAGAATTAAATCCATCACCAGATTAGGAGTGGAAAAATAATACCCCAAATCCAGCTGCAATTCTTCATGAATTTATATCCGTGTTTTAACACACAATATCCAACAACGTCTATGTATCACTTGCCAGGTACATTTTCCAATAATCCCACCATTTTTTACATCATCCCGTTGCCCAAACACTCTTAGCAAATTCATAGTCTTAGAATTGTCATTGTCTTATATTCATAGTCTTATGCAGTAGTGCATTGTCGATCGCGAAGTGAATCATAAAACTGCGATGGGTGGTAAGTTTTCCTCACTTAGCTTCGAGGCGGAGCTGTAGTACTCGTAGGGGTATATGGCCTTACATGTTAATAAATAATACAGTTCCTCATCTGAAAATTGCTGTTTAAGGAGGGGGAAACTATTAAAATCGTCGCTTTTCTGTACTTGAATGAGTTGAGTTAGAGATTTAGGGAAATAACTAAAGGAATCAAGGAAACGGACTTTATTGAAGTACGCTTTACCATTATCAATTGCTTGCCATTTAAATTCTAAGACTAGCAACTTTTCAGATGATTTTGGTATGATGTCATATGAAAAAGAACTATCTACCCATGCGCCATCTACAAATTCACCTCTCTACAATCGTACCAACGCTGGTAATATAAATTTCAAATCATATTTCGAATTGTGCATGTAAACCGGTAAAAAGTATTGCTGTCTAATATTTACATTACACAATTTATGCGCAATCCCCGAAAGTTACTTCGTATTGATGAAATTTCTTGCCATAAATGATCATGGTCCCTGGCTTTCGTATCCCCTCATCAATTTTCTTTTACCAAACCCAAGAAATGTCTAAATTTTTAATCACCATCTCGTCTTCTGGTGATATATTCATTGGAGTGTGTAGGTGTTTTGGTCTCCCTGTCTCACTTTGCCTGTGTGTCTGAGTGGTTTTTGTCATGTTTCCTTGTCTGATTGTGATTGTAGGCGTTTTTGTCTCTCTCTCACTATGCCTGTGTGCCTGAGCGGGTGTTTGCATGTTTCCATGTCTGACTCTATGTGACTATAGGTGTTTTTGTCTTTCTCTATCACTATGCCTGTGTGTTTGAGGGGATGTTTGCATGTTTTCGTGTCTGACTCTGTGTGATTATAGGTGTTTTTTTTTTCTCTCTCTAACTCTCTCTCACTATGCCTTTGTGTCCGAGCAGTTTTTCGCTTGTTTCCGTGACTCTGTATGATTGTAGGTGTTTTTGTCTTTCTCTCTCACTATGCCTGTGTGTTTGAGGGGATGTTTGCATGTTTTCGTGTCTGACTCTGTGTGATTGTACGTGTTTTTTGTCTCTCACTATGCTTGTGTGTCTGAGTGGATGTTTGCATGTTTACCATGTCTGACTATGTGTGATTGTAGATGTTACTACATCTGTCTCTCATTATGCCTGTGTGTCTGAACGGGTGTTTGCTTGTTTTCCGTGTCGGACTTAGTTTTATGAATGTATGTATTTTTGTCTCTCTCTCACTATGCCTGTGTGTCCCAGTGGAAGTTTGCATGTTTTCCTTGTCTTACTCTTTGTGATTGTAGATGTTTCGTCTTTCTCTGTAGATGTTTTCTGTGTTTGACTCTGTGTGAATATAGGTATTTTTATCGCGCTCTCTCTCTCTGTCTCTCTCTGTCTCTCTCTGTCTCTCTCTGTCTCTCTCTCTCTCTCTCTCTCTCTCTCTCTCTCTCTCTCTCTCTCTCTCTCTCTCTCTCTCTCTCTCTCTCTCTCTCTCTCTCTCTCTCTGTCTCTCTCTCCTCTCTCTCTCTCTCTCTCTCTCTCTCTCTCTCTCTCTCTCTCTCTCTCTCTCTCTCCTCTCTCTCTCTCTCTCTCTCTCTCTCTCTCTCTCTCTCTCTCTCTCTCTCTCTCTCTCTCTCTCTCTCTCTCTCTCTCTCTCTCTCTCTCTCTCTCTCCTCTCTCTCTCTCTCTCTCTCTCTCTCTCTCTCTCTCTCTCTCTCTCTCTCTCTCTCTCTCTCTCTCTCTCTCTCTCTCTCTCTCTTGCTATGGCTGTGTGTCTGAGCGAGTGTTTGCATGTTTCCGTGTCTGACTCTGTGTGATTGTAAGTGTTTACGCATCTCTTTCTCACTATGCCTGTGTGTCTGAACGGGGTGTTTTAATGTTTTCCTTGTCTGACTCTGTGTGATTGTAGGTGTTTTTGTCCCTCTCTCTCACTATGCCTGTGTGTCTGAGCGAGTGTTTGCATGTTTCTGAGTGTGACTTTTTGTGATTGAAGGTGTTTATGTCTGTTTCTCACTAGGCTTGTGTGTCTGAGCAGGCATTTTTGTCTCTCTCTCTCTCTCTCTCTCTCTCTCTCTCTCTCGTCTCTCTCTCTCTCTCTCTCTCTCTCTCTCTCTCTCTCTCTCTCTCTCTCTCTCTCTCTCTCTCTCTCTCTCTCTCTCTCTCTCTCTCTCTCCTCTCTCTCTCTCTCTCCTCTCTCTCTCTCTCTCTCTCTCCTCTCTCCTCTCTCTCTCTCTCTCTCTCTCTCTCTCTCTCTCACTATGGTTGTGTGTCTAAGTGAGTTTTTGCATGTTTCCGTGTTAGACTCTTTGTGAATGTAGGCGTTTTCTCTCTTTCTGACTATGCCTGTGTGTCTGAGCGGGTCTTTTCATGTTCTGTGTCTTACCCTGTTTGATTGTAGGTGTTTTTGTCTCTCTCACTGTGCCTGTTTGTCTGAACCGGTGTTTACATATTTCCGGGTCTGACTCTGTGATTGTAGGTGTTTTTCTCTCTTTCTCACTATGTGTGTCTGAGCGGGTCTTTGCATGTTTCCGTGTTTGACTGTGTGATTGTTGGTGTGTTTGTCTCTCTCACTATGCCTATGTGTCTTAGCGGCACTTTGCATGTTTTCCATGTCTGACTCTATGTGATTGTAGGTTGTCTCTCTCTCTTTTTTTTCTCTTTCCTCTCTCTCTCTTTCACTATGCCTGTGTTTCTGAGCGGGTGTTTGCATGTCTCTGTGTCTGAATCTGTGTGATTGTAAGTGTCTCTCTCACTAAGCCAATACCAATTTTTAAGAAATTTCGTCATTGATAAATGATGAATCGGTATAGTCACGCTTACCTTTAGCAATATGGCATTGATTCGTGGTGGTATGAGACACAAGCAATTTGCTATTATTTCCAGCAGCTATTAATTTTTCAATTGCCAAAGCACAGAACTCGTAGCTTGTTGTTTTCGTACATGGTGTAACGCCAACGTGGGAGGGACTGTTACGTCGGGTGCAGCGTCCAGTACTTTTCGCATAATATAATTGGACGATGAGAGTTGTTGCTTTATATCAGTCTACATTGGGAGGCAGCCATTGAGGTATATTAAATATCTCATGATTAAGTTTCACAACTAAATGTAAATCTTTAGTTGTCGCATCTCCGAGAATATAAGTGACGTCAGTATCTGTTTTATATTCATAACCCAGTGCCTGTCCCCTCAACAGCTTATAAGACATAGGAATCGTCAAAATGAATTGTATATAACTTGCATAATTTGAAAGATTATTGCTCATTCTCACCAATTTTCCATTTATTTACACACTTATTTGTCGAAATAAATTGCGTAGTACACAATTTTCGTAGGATAACCCCTCGGCTACACCTGGTTTTTCATTGTTAGATTTTTTAACAATGTTATTTAACTCTATAAATTATGAAGTCAAGTCTATGAAGTAGTCTTCATTGGAATAAATTTAAAAAAGAACATTTTCAGAGACCGGTTGTTGCGAGTAAAATTGTTCTTAGTATCCATGTTTTACACTACTTTTCATCTACTTTTTTCGCATTGAAAAGATTTAGAAGTGAATTGACTGAAGGGTGAGAATCTTTATGTGGTAGATATGCCATTTTCTTGGACTTGGAAAAGAAATCCTTTTTGGATATTTTTATTTTCTCCTTCTTTGATCCTCTACGCTTCCGGGCTGACTTGAGACTGATGAGTGATGAGGTCTTTCGCACCCTTTTTAAACCTTTTCCGCGTTGTTTCAATCGCTCGCTAAGGGATCGTGCGCTCAGCCTGAGATTATGTGAAACACTTTCTTGAATATCCTTCCCAGAGCCCCAATCATGTCACGTAAAGGACGCAAAATCTGCTGTAACCGATGCAATATTTTTTTAGCCAGGGGTAGCGCAGAGCGAAACAGCTTAGCAAACCAATTGCCGAGACCGTACCCGGACATTGACGAAAGACCCCTGTAATAGTTCATTCCATGACCCAACGTTCGTGGTCCAAGAGTAATAACATAGCAATCAATATCAGGACATACAAACTGAGTTCTATTAGCCATTTCACTGAATGGGTCGAAAATGACATGTGATTACAACCAAACCTTTTGTTATTGCTAGAGGATCGCCCAATTCGCTTCTTAATGTTAACTGGCAGAGCTCCAAATACGAAGTGTTGACTGGAATGTATTGATGGTGCTTTATATTGTAGTGATGAATGTGTTCGTGAGGGATTTTTTCTTCAAGAATACGTAGAAGGGGGTCATTGGTATTACCGACTCTCGAGGTCTCGACAAAGGAGGCGTAAAGAAATATACAATATTCTAGTGGTGAATTTATATTGAAGTGGTGAATGTGGTCATTAGATTTTACTCTTTCTGACTTTATGAACGTCTTCAACGGGTATCAACGAATCAAAATCAGAGTTGTATCCTAGCCAGCAAACAAGCAATTGTCGCTTACCTTTGTGAGTACGTGTCTTTAATAACTTTTCAATTTGATAGATTTTACTATTTCCGACTTTTTGTAATTCATAGTCATAAAAACCGCCAAGAATCTCTTCATCTTTCATATCACGAAGCCGATACGTTATAGGTTTAGTGTCCAAGACTTTCGATACTTTAAAAAAGTCAGTGGACCACAAGTAATTTCCTTTTTCAAAAATAGTTCTTGTACGATTGATTTGAACAGTATCACTAACATTAAATTTTTTCTCCCCCGCCCTTTCGTTTGAATATTGTTTAAGGAAAAGTGTATTGTCACTATGATGAACTTTAATAGGGCTAGCATTGAACAAGTATCGATGAGGACGACTTTTAATGTACAATGTATTATACATTGAAAAATACAGCTGAATTTATTCAAGATTTAGATAAAAGTATGTTGATTTATAATCAACGTCCTCATCGATACTTGTTCAATGCTAGCCCTATTAAAGTTCATCATAGTGACAATACACTTTTCCTTAAACAATATTCAAACGAAAGGGCGGGGAAGAAAAAACTTGATGTTAGTGATACTGTTCGAATCAATCGTACAAGAACTATTTTTGAAAAAGGAAATTACTTGTGGTCCACTGAACTTTTTAAAGTATCAAATGTCTTGGACATTAAACCTATAATGCATCGGCTTCGTGATATGAAGGATGAAGAGATTCTTGGCGGTTTTTATGACTACGAATTACAAAAAGTCGGAAATAGTACAATCTATCAAATTGAAAAGTTATTAAAGACACGTACTCACAAAGGTAAGCGACAGTTGCTTGTTTGCTGGCTAGGATACAACTCTTATTTTGATTCGTTGATACCCGTTGAAGACGTTCATAATGTCTGAAGGTTTTTATGTGACATTCATGTCCAATGTTTCCAATCCTCTTTATGACGATTTGAATAAAACGAGCGATTTTTGGACAAAACTCTCCCCTACCATAAAATTTTAGGGAGGGTGTGAAGTTGCTCATGTAGATTGTATTCTCAAAAATACATATGATATCCTACGGAAGGATCGTACAATATATAAAAATTAGTCCACTTGATTGGCCAATCGTTAACGGTCAAAATGTAATTGAAAAGATCGATTCATATTAATATATGAATCGATGTGTCGATTGCCCTTTGTCACAATATCATACAAGGATTTTGGGACTATGAACGAATTACGTCATGCTATCAAAAAAAAAAATTAATAGCGTAAAGATGGTGCCTTTCAATTCAATTATTCAAAGGAAGAGGGTAAAATCTACATCATTTCATCCATAGCCTTTTCAATTTCCAATTGAATGAGAGCTTTTTGAATTTTCTACGACAACTCCTTCTATAAAAACTTCATATGCCCCCAGGGCATATCTTACAACCCTTGCCCTGAGGGCTGTGGGAGGGGGAGGGGTTGTCATCCTCAAAGACCTAATTTCCAGAACTTTCAACTACGTTGAAAAAAAATGGCTATCTCAAAATTTTGATTGGATGTGTTTGGGGAAATGGTGGGCGTGAGAGGGGGGTTAGTTGCCCTCCAATCACTTTCGACTATTAAAAAGGGCACTAGCCATATCAATTTCCAATCGAATAAGCCCTTTTTGAAGTTTCTTTGACAATGCTTTCTATAAAAACCTTACATATGAAGCTAACAGAGGAAAGGAAATAATAAATGAAAAATAAAATCAAAAAAGGGGTGAGAAAACGAGGATTGTGCCAGCCAGTGGCAAAACATGAAGACGAAGAACAAGCAAATATTTCGACAAGGACCTCCGCCAAGTCGTCCTCAGTGCTAAACAAAAAAGAAAAACAAAAAAAGAAAAAACAACAAAAATCTAACCTTTTGGAGTTTACTCAACAAGGTGCGAATGGGCACTTAATGAAAGACCAAGCCAAAATCAATGAAAAAGGATTTACCAAAAAGATTGAGCAACAATGTTTTGCTTTGCAATACTTTTTGCTCGTCTGCAATTTCGGTTTTCATTAGGTATGCAAATAGGTTCTCTTAAATTTGACTGGGTGCAAATATTAATTGAGTCTTTTAAAGTTATTTTTTTTTTATAAATTTGGCTTAATGAAATATCTCTGGTGTCTCTATTAATAGCCAAATCTCTGTTTATATTTTTTTATCTCAATTATCTCTTCAAAAGATTGCGGTAGGCCATTTACAGTAGATATTGAAGTTGCCTCTTCAAAAAGAACAAGATGTGTAGGATTTTCAAATATATGCAGGGCCAAGGCAGAATCAAAGTTGTCATTTTTATTTTCCAATCTCAGGGACTTATCTATTGAAATTTTGTGTTCAGGCAAACGTTAACCAAGTTGTTATTGGGTATTGTTTAAAATTTCCCACATGAACACAGGGCTCTGTAGACACCACTACCCAGTACATGGTCAGTTTTATCTTTTCCTGAGATGAAAAAATGTTCAACTTTTTGTTCACTTTTGAAAGAAACTGAGAAATTGTGTTTATTTAAAATTTTTCAAAGTTTATCGCTAAGTTTTTAAATGTATGGTAAAGTAGTGAAAGTTAATTTCTCAATTGCTGGAATAACTGAGTCAAGGGGGACGCGATCCCCATTTTCTTGTTTTATCTTTTTTAATCTTCTATCTATGATATTTTCAATAAAGTTTATTGGGTAACCATTGCAGAATACAATATCTTTGATACAATTTAATTCAAAATTTATATGATTAAGTGAACAGATTTTTAAAACTCTCTCGACTAAAGAGATTATTACCCCTCTTTTCACAGAAGTGGGGAAAATTTGACGAGAAATATAGATACTGATCATTATGGGTCAGCTTTCTGTACATAGAAAATTCCAGGCTAGAGGTATTTTTTATAATCAAACATCCAAGAAAATGCAGCTTTCCTGAATCTTCTAGCTCCATTGTGAACAGCAGATTCGAATCAAAAGAGTTTAAATGTGCTAAAAAATCCCTAAGAGAGTCCTGTCCTAAGTCCAGTTTTGTCACAATGGAACTAGAAGATTCAGGAGAGCTGCCTTTCTTCGATGTTTTGATTATAAAAATACTCCCTGCCTTGAATTTTCTATATACAGAAAGCCGGCCCATAATGATTGGTAGCTACATTTCTCGTCAAATAACCCCCTTTCTGTGAAAAGAGGGGTAATAATCTCTTTAGTCGATAGAGTTCTAAAAATCTGTCCACTTCATCATGTAAATTCTGAATTAAATTATATCAAAGATATTCTATTCTACAATGGTTACCCAATAAAGCTTATTGAAAATATCATAGATATACGATTAAAAAAGATAAAACAAGAAAATAGGAATCCCATCCCCGTTTATTCAGTCATTCCAGCAATTGAGAAAAAACTTTCACTGCTTTACCATACAATTCAAACTTAGCAATAAACTTGAAAAAATTTTTAAATAAACACAATCTCTCTGTTTCTTTCAAAAGTGAACAAAAGTTGAACATTTTTTTAACTCAGGAAAAGATAAAACTGACCATGTACTGGGTAGTGGTGTTTACAGAGCCCTGTGTTCATGTGGAAAATTTTAAACAAGACCCAATAACAACTTGGTTAACGTTTGCATGAACACAAAATTTCAATAGATAAGTCCCTGAGATTGGAAAATAAAAATGACAACTTTGATTCTGCCTTGGCCCTACATATATTTGAAAATCAGTAAATGGCCTACCGCAATCTTTTAAAGAGGTAATAGAGATAAAAAAAAAATATATAAAAAGAAATTTGGCTATTATTAGAGACACCATAGACATTTCATTAAGCCCAATTTATAACAATTTAATTTTAAAAGACTCAATTAATATTTGCACCCAATCAAATTTAAGAGAACCTATTTGCATACCTAATGAAAACCGATATAGCAGATGAGCAGAAAGTATTGCATAGCAAAACATTCTTACTCAATCTCTTTGGTAAATCCTTTTTTCGTTGATTTCGGCTTGGTCTTTCATTCAGTGTCCATTTGCATCTTGTCAAGTAAACTCCAAAAGGTTAGATTTTTGTTGTTTTTTCTCCTTTTTTTGTTTTTTCTTTTTTGCTTAGCACTGAGGACGACTTGGCGGAGGTCCTTGTCGAAATATTTGCTTGTTCTTTGTCTTTATGTTTTGCCACTGGCTGACAAAATCCTCCTTTTCTCCCCCTTTTTTATTTTATTTTTCATTTATTTCCTACCCTCTCTTAGCGTCATAAGCCATGTATAGCCAGTGTGGTCTTAGAATGTATTTTAAAAATCTTATATGCCCCCAGGGCATAACTTACAACCCTTGCCCTGAGGGCTGTGGAGGGGAGTTGTCATCCTTAAAGACCTAATTTCCAAAACTTTCAACTACATTGAACAAAATGGTTATCTCAAAATTTAATTGGATGTGTATGGGGAAAAGGTGGGCGTGAGAGAGGGGTTACTTACCCTCCAATCGCTTTTGACTATTAAAAAGAGCACTAGCCCTTTGAATTTCCAATCAAATGAGCCCTTATTGAAGTTTCTACAACAAAGCTTTCCATAAACATCTTATATGCCCCCAGGGCATAATTTATAACCCTTGCCCCAAAGACTGTGGGGGGGGGGAGTTTCCTGCTCAAAGATATAATTTCCAAAACTTTCAACTACATTGAACAAAATGGCTATCTCAAAATTTTTATTGGATGTGTTTGGGGAAATGGTGGGCATGGAAGGGGTGTTAGTTGACTTCCAATCACTTTTGACTATTAAATAGGGCACAAGCCACTCCAATTTCTAATCAAATGAGCCCTTTTCTAAGTTTCTACAACAACTCCTTCAACATGAAGTGCCCTGGTCTAAAGGAAAAAAAATATACATTATGCCAACATTGTTCTTTACTTAGGCAGTGCAGCGCTGCCTATGATGAGGTAAGTGTTTATCCTTCTAATGTACAAAAAATACTGATTGAAAATATACAATAAAATATGTTGTGTCAATGAGTAGCCATAGCATGCCACTGGTACAGCTGCATAAAAAAAAGTTAAAAAATTTTCTAAGTCCAAGAAATTTCTAAGTAAAAAAAAAGTGTTACTACAAACATTATTTTTCTAATGCTAAAAATCACGACTAACCTATCTATATTCTTCTCATTTCGAAAATATTAAATGTGAATTTTTTTTTAAGTACATTTCATGTCATTTTAAAATATGTAAAAAAAAGTTGAAAAAAATTTTATGTTAAAAAAAGATATAAAAAATAAAAGTTCAAAAAATATTCAATTTGAAAAAAAGTATAAAAAATGGGGGGAGGGGCCAAAAAGTTGGGGGAGGGGCACTAGGGCCCTTGGAGGTTGGGATATGGATGTCCAATGGGTGTCATATAATTACCTAAAATATATACATTATCAACACCAGCTTTATGCATATCCCAAAAACTAAACAATACTTTTTCAAAAGACAAACAATTTATCCATATAATTGTCATGACTTGAATATCATCCTTTGATTCTGCTACTTTAATTCTAGCCCTTCAATGAAAATAAACAATTTAAATTTCATAGATGAAAGAGTTAAGAAACCATGACACTGGCTCAATCTGCCAATAATTTGTAATCTGTCAATAATTTCAGCCAATGGCTAATCAAATTCTGACAAAATTCTAACACCTTTCTGTAAGAAGGTCAAATTCTTGAAGGAACAATATCTATCCTTTGCTTCTGTATAAATGATCTTTTGGTCAAAGTGTATACAGACTTTTTTAGTGACCCATATATTGTGTTTCCACAGTATGTAAATAAATACATGGTCAGAATAAATGATATTCTGGTTGGAGTGCATACAGGCTATTTTATGTGACCCATATATTGTGTGTCTGTAGAATCTTTAGAGATATCATAACTTGGTTCTTTTACTTTTACTCCTACTTCTATCGTAACTACTTGAAAGGCTAAGAGCATTAAGATGAAAATTTCAGGAAGTGTTTGAGTATACAGGTTATCAAAAGGGCATATCACCAAGGTTATAGCAAGGGCTGATTGCATTAAGTTGAAATTTACTGGACTTGATGAGGGGGATGTTAAACTGACTGAAAGGCAATTTGTTATTAGTATTGCTGCTACTAGTACTAATTATATTACTGTTAATACTATTAATAGTGCTAATATTACTATTGTGACTATTATTACAACAATGCTAAGGTTATGAAGGTGAAATTTTCAGGGAATATTGAGGAAGGAAGGTGAACTGAGTTACAACATACTGTCTGTGTGCATGTTGTCAAAAGAGTGCATGAGTAATATCTTAGGAACAGTTTGGTGTGTGAAGCTAAAATTTAGCCTACACAGCTTTTTCTGGGGTATGTTGAACTAAACAAAAGACAATATTTGCATCTTAATACAACTGCTTCAACTCATACTATCACTAATACTACTACTACTGCTACTACTATTACTACTGCTACTAAAGCTAGGGCCACTACTATTAATTCTACTGCTACTACTATTACAACTACTGCAATTAAGCTAAGGGTAAAAAGGCAAAAATTGTGGGGAATATTTTAACAGTATAAAAGCAATTGAAACGCAATATGTACATAAAGGTTGTCAAGAGGACATATCAGCAATGCTTCAGGAATGGTTTATGGTATTAAGTTGAAACTTTCAGTGTGTGTTGATGGGAATGTTCAAGAAAGCCAAAGGTGCTATATGTATGCTGCTACTACAACTATTGCTACTATGCAAGCTAAGGGTATTAAGGTAAAGCTTTCACAGAATAATTAGGGGGATGTTCAGGATGATTGTAAATAGTTTATTGACAATATAAACAAAGAAGCTTCAAATGATAATATGGATCTGAAGTGATCAAATAACCACTGGAAAGTTGTTGTGCACTCCAAATCAGCAGATAGCAATAGTTAAGGATGTAAAAGCTCTTTAGTCACCAAAGAGTGCTTCTATGGGAGAACCAGCCTTTGCACCCACTGTTAAACAAATGTCTCAACCCTTAGACTGTTCTAGCCTTCAGTAACTAATCCTGAAAAGCACAAAGATGAGCCAGTTTGGTGCCTCTAGCATCTTTAAAGTGCAGTTCAAGGCCCATAGTGACCTTGCCTTTTTCTTAAAAGAATAGGTGAGCATTGGTTATGAACATCTGCCTATTCTGGAATTTATATTCCTTCCCTGTCAAAGCTTTTAAGTGTCATGAGGTAGGTCACCTAGCAGTGAATTGCCAATCAAGTGCTACTTGTCATAGATATGGTTGCTGATCATTCATCCAACTGTTCTAATCCATGTACAGCCAGTTTATTTTGTGCATTATGGAAGGCTGCTAGCCATACCTGTTACAATGTGAAATTTCTAAGTAATTGTCCAGCCAAGATTCAGCCTAATCCATGTAGGCTAATTAGAGTGCCCATTATCTCTGATCATTTTCAGACCATCAAACTATAATAATTATTATTAATGTGTCCCAAAAGCAAACAAAAAGCTAAAAAAGACACATAAACAAAATGAAAGCCACATGAATGCATGCAATTCAAAACTGCTGAAATTTAGGGAGTTGTATATGCCCTAGGCTAATATTGCCCTATTGACAAAAACAGTAAGACAATTTTGGATAGCCATAAGGCAAGGAATGAAATGGAGCTGGGAAAACCATTGCCCCACCAAGAAAATGCAATAATCAATAATACAGATAGACTGCAAAACCACAGAAAATCAGGGACTAGAGTTGTGATGTAGCATAAACTAAGTCATTTCCAGCAAACATGATTATTATATTTGGAAAGATCATAAAAAAAGGCATCAAGTGGTATATTTAGTGGTATATAGTAGGTATATTATACCTACTTTATTCATAAGTCAGTAATGTGAACAACAAAAAATTTACCATATTGTTTTCTTACCATGTTTCTTTCTCAAAGGCTGCCATTGTGCATTAATACCTAGCTTTCATGTTAACTTAACATCTAAAATTCTGATGATCTGTCCAACTAATGGGAACCTTATTTTAGGCTAGCTGCTTGATAATCTAGCTGTTTGATCATGAACAAAGTAGGCTAAGTTTTTTTTATGGTAATTTTTATTAGAATGGCAATGATCCAAAGAGATTCCCAGTACTTCATAAGAGCCTATCAAAGCATAGAGAAATTTAGAATGCAATTTTAGGTGATTTAACATACTACCTTTTCATTATTTTGAAATTCCTGCGGTTTTTCCTCCTGGAGATGGCCATGCGTTATTGCGAGGGTTGCCGCCAGGTGATGAAACAGATTTTAGTGATTTTCTTTTATAGTCTAGTGATTTATGTGCTGATTTACTGATTTTTTGTTTAGGCAATATAAAGAATCACTAGAAATAGTGATAAATCACTAGGAGTGGCAACCCTGTGTCTAGCATCCTACAAGTCGGATTATTTTACGTTTATGAAACATAAATGATGTCAGAGGCTAGGAGAATGGCTCCTGGAAACCGGTGTGCGAATTAGGTATCAAAAAGGGTATGGAAAAGCACAAGATGGTGGTCCCAAGCCCCACATTCAACTTTCTGACCAAAGGGTCGTGAAACGGAGATCAGCACCGCCGGTTTGGATTAAAGGGTGCAGTGCTGTAATATTCTTACCTTTCTGTTCTAGATGACCTGGGTTTCTCTGTCTAAGAAATGAACGTTCAGGCTTTCTACATGGTGTCAGAAAGTCTCTAAAACAACATGGAAGCCAACATCCCATACCCTGCAATGGATTGAACAAGTAACAACCTCAAAGAGGTGTGGACAAGATTCGAGAATCACACAAAGCTGATGTTCCAAGGACTCCGTAGCGGAAAGAAAAAAATTGCAATGCGCCTTTCTGCTGATTTGGCTTGGGGATAAAGGGCGAAACATTTTCAGTATCTGAATAGGACAAAATTGAACCATAAATGGTCAAGTTCAAAGAATTATTTCTCCCTCAATGCAGTGCTGTGCATGCACGGCACCTTTTTCATAAACGTGATCAGCGAGATGGTGAACCAAAGGATCGATACATAGCTGATCTGAATCTTTTGGCTTGTGAATGTGCATATTCCACAACAGCCATGAGAAATGGTATGCTAAGAGACAGACTTCTTTTGTGGCGTCTCTTCAACAAAAGTCAGAGACAAACGCCTTCAAACAGGTTCCAATCTAACTCTGTCACAAACATTTACTATTGTGTGAACACATATAGAAACCCGGGTGCAGCTCAGGGCAATGTCACAACCTTGTACATACGGCAATCAAACTTATGAAGAAACACACATAAAGCACGAAGAGGATTTTGTCAGGAGAGCAAAAAAATCAAACCAGTATGACAATGCTATTTCTGTGGAGAAGAGTACTCACCTTCCCACAAATGTCCCGCAACTGTGACAAACCAAACCACTTTGCAAAGGTATGCAAAAGCAGTAAAAAGGTGGTGAACATAATAAATCAGCAACATCCAGAATGCGAGCATTGACTGATAGCAATGATAAACTCTTCATTGACACTATAAACACGGACAAAGGTGATGATCAACCATACGTGAAGCTCATGATCAGTGAGCACATCATCATCAGTTTCAAAATTAACGCTGGTGCCTAGGTGAATATGGTAGCCGAAAGACTTTTGAATACTCGCAAACCAAGGCCCAAAATCAATAAGACGCTACTGATACTTACTAGGTTTGGGGGACAAAAGACCCCAATACTCGGCGTTAGCAGCCTTAACTTTGAATACACCAACGGATGTACCGAGACACAGCCCTTCTTCATAGTGAAAAGCGCCCCCGTACCAATCTTAGGCTCCAAAACCAGCCGAAAACTGAAATTAATTAAGCTGATACAGACTGTTGAAAACTCAAAAATCTCAAACCAACCCCATTCATATAGGAATTCCAAGGCATATTCCAGGGTATTGGACATCTTGAAGGTGATTGTCACAGCACACTCAAAGAAGCAGCCGAACCTAAGGCTATTACTGCCAGATGCATCCCGATATCCCTCCCGGACAGGTTTAAAAGGAAACTAGATGGAATGGAAGCACTTGGGGTCATCGAAAAGGTTGCTTACCCCACGGATTGGGTAAAAGACCCCGCCACCCAATGCCCATATTTGACGAAGCAGTTCTGAAACACGCCGAGGCTAAATTTTTCACAAAGCTGGGCATCCTTGACGGATCCTGGTCTCTTGTCCTTGACGAAGAATCATCTCAGCTAACAATGTTCAACACTCGCACGGTCGAAAAAAGTCCAACGCATGCCGTTTGGATTGATTTCAGCACAGGATGAATTTCAACACTGCATGGAAGGGGCATTTAAAGGTATCAAAGGTTTTTCTATCATAGTCAATGACATCATTATATCTGGAGAACCATACAGGGGCACGACACCAATATTTGCAGCACGCTAATCAGAGCACGCGAAAAGGGTGTGAAATTCAACTTGAGAAAATATGTGTTCGGGTGCGACAGCATAAAGTACTTTGGACGCGTAATATCGGAATGTAGCATCCCCCCTGACCCACGAAATGTCCACAATCTGAAAGAAATGAGAGTCCCACTTACTAAAGATGAACAACATACTATACTGGGAATGATGACCTATCTAGCAAGGTACATCCTCAATCTATCTTCAGTAAATCAGCCACTATGTAACCTGGCAAACAACGACGGCTCAAGTGAGAGCCACAACTCATTACATTGTTAAACAACAACAAAGAATCCATTTGCAGCTCGTTGGCATTCTTTGATCCAAAAGCAGGGAACATCGAGCTACAAGTTGACACTTCGAAGTTTGGCTTGGGAGCCACCCTTATTCAACATGGGAAGCCAATCTCCTTCACATCACGCTCGTTGAACGCCACCGAGCAGAACTACTCGCAGATAGAAAAGGAATTATGCGCTATCCTATTCGGCTGTATGCACTACCACCAGTACCTCTTCGGCCAGAAATTCATGGTCGTACCTGATCACAAACGTTTCCAAGTGATCCTGAATCACCCAATGTCAAAATCGTCACCGAGACTTCAGCGGATGCTACTGAGAATCCAACCATACGACTTCACCATAACATTCTGCCCAGGCAAAAAATCTTGTTGCCGATGCTTTGTTGCGCATGTATCTCTCTGAAGAGGATGGAGAGATGCAAAAGGAGATCGAATCATAGCTGCATTCTTTTATATAGATCCTACCAACTCAGCAAGGACTGATCTAAAAGGCTCAAACAAGAGACAGCAGCCGACACTCAATATGTTGGGCTCGCTAAGACAATCAAAAGTTGTTGGGCAGCATCCAGAAGAAATCTCCCAGCAGCCATCACCCCATTCAGGAATGTCAGGCATGACCCAACGATCATAGACCAAAATCATGCTAAAAGGAGATCACCTGGTCACACCCAAAAATCCCGCAAGGACATCCTCAACTGCATACACGAATGACATCGGGGTATCGAAAAACCTTAGCAGTGAGCTCGCTCAGTTATTTTTGGCCAGGGATGACAAAAGATATCGAAGAACGTATGAAACACTACTACGATTCCAGAATTCCAACCAGAAATAGCCCTTGATACCACATGCCCTTACTTACCATGGGAGAAAATCGGTTGCAACGTCTTCTACAAAAACGGGGAATACTTCCTGATTCCTGTCGACTATTACAGTCGATTTTTCAAAGTTGATAGAGTGGGGAGCAGTGCATATGCACACCAAAACACACCCTGTCTGAAACTTAGCACGTTATGGAATTCCCCGTGTGCTAAATATCGACAACGGGCCGCACTTCACATCATTCGTCTTCCAAAAATTCATATTGGATTGGGAAATATCTCAGAGCACATCCTCACCACATTTCTCCCAATCAAACAGATTAGCAGAAAAAAAAATAATAAAAAAGTAGATTAGCAAAAAAATCCGTGGAGACGGCCAAAGATATCTTGAGGAAAACCGATATCATTGACCGATATCGCTGTAATCGATTTCGAGCTGGTGCTTCTGTAGTGCAGGAACATCCCAGTTAATTTTCTGGTCTCCCCATCACAATTGCAAATGAGCAGAAACCTCAGATTAACAGTCTCATGCACCAAAGAATTGCTTGCACCAAAGACCATTCACCACAAGCGGATTCGACAAAATCGAATGAAGCAATGATCACGCCAGGATATCTGGCTCTACTTCCACGGAAAAATCCCCCTCCCCACGGAAACATCCTCTGGACAATTCAAACCTGGCGAAAATTTACCCCGGATAGTTAGCCTTAACATCTCCACACATAAAATAGAATCGGCAAAGAGAAAGCAAGACATAAAGAATTTCGTATAGGAATTGTGGCAAACTCCCCCAGTGTAAAATTTCCCCTAAAAAGCCCACCCCCCTAGAAACTGCCCTCTCCAATGAAAATTCTCCCCGTGCAAAACCCACCCAGCATAAAATTCGTCATCCCCCCACACCCTAAATATGTATGCATACGTCCCAATAACAAATACTAGTGGTAAAAGACCTCTTTTTGGGAAAGACCACTTTTCTTTGGCATTCCGGAAAAACAGAGATGGGTTTTTGGACAGCCCCTTTTTTACCTCAGCATGATGCAATGTGAGGGTTATAACAAGAGCCCAGCCTTCTTGGTGATATTTTAACCAATAGTTTTTCAGCATAAGTTAAAAATGTGGCCTCTATTTTGACAAGCAATTAAAAAGTAAAAATTAGTTTAATATTTTTGATTTACAGAATAAATATCAAGCAATAAAAGTAACATTTCTAGAATCAGAAAAAAATCGGCCCTCTGTTAATATGTGAATCTACATGAAACGCTGAGAAGATATATACATCAAAATAGGATAATGGGTATTTTCAAAAAGCGGTCCTTGTGGTAAGTCAGCAAACTAATATTTTTAAGTGTTTGATATTAACTAATTTTAATAATAACCATATTGATGGATACCTTAGATTTTTAGCTATTCATTGATAAGTACAATTCTCCTCAATTCCTCTTTGGTAACAAGGTGTGAGGGTTTAAGTTTCACATAATTTTGCTAAATTGAATGCTGTTTTTTACCCTATACATAAACAATGGGAAAATTTTATAATTTAAAGACCTTTCCCCAGGGGCAGTGGGGATTATGTTATGTCCAAAGACATAGTTATTTGGGCTTTCAACCATGATGAACTAAATAGCTATCTCAAAATTTTGATCACACGACTTTGGGAAAAAAAGTGGCTTTGGAGGGGGTCTAATTGCCCTGCAATTTTTTGGCCACTTAAAAAGGGCACTAGAACTTTTGTTTCCGTTAGAATGAGCCCTCTCCGGACGTTCTAGGCCCACTGGGTCGATACGATCACCCCAGGGAAAAAAATTAACACGCATCCGTAGTCTCTCTTCTGACAAAATTTACAAAATTCCACATTTTTGCCGATAGGTCTTTACATTAGGGTTCTTTGATACGCTGAATCTTATAGTGTGCTTTCATTAAAATTCTATGACATCTAGGGGGTCTTACCCCCTGTTTTCAAAAATCGGACACATTTTCTCAGGCTTGTAGCTTTTGATGGGTAAGACTAAACGTAATAAAACATATATGTTTGGAATTAGAATAATAAACCAATTCTTGTGATGTATCTATTGGTATCAAAATTCCGTTTTTTTTTAGTTTCAGTTGCTATTGAGCCGGGTCGTTCCTTACCTACAGTTCGTTACCTCGATCTATTTGACTAATATATTTTTTTTTGGATAAATTGTGAATTTATTTATCAACAACGTAGATGCTACTGTTCATCACAGTCTAACCTACTTCACAATTATATATCTTCACTTGTAAATGGAAGTCCAACTCATGTGAAACAATTTTCCATTTTGTTAGAAGGACATAGCTCCCTCCTTTTTAATGAGTTATATCATGCCACCATTTTTTTCTTCTGTGTAGTTAGTAATGAGCTCTTTGTTTGACTTATAAACCAACATCAGCCCTCATTTTTCTGTTAAATAAAAGCTCTTACCACCCTTTTATGGTTGATATGCTTTTTCATGGGACATTTTTTTTGTATCAATACGCACTATTTCTGTGTTTTAAAACTTTGATGAGATGTAGCATGGTATTTTAAACTTTTTTTTATAAAAACTTTTAAAAACGTGTTTCAAATACTTATTTAACCTCTTTACATTGAAGAAAGTATGATGTTTCATGAGACTAGTAAAATTCATGTTATTATACGCTAATTGCAAAAATCAAAAACCAGGACAAGTTGTGAATGTTGTTTTACAGTAAGGCTTTGTTAAAAACGATTCTGTACGTAGCTTAGCCTTTTTGTACTGTCATGCAGAGCTTAAAGTTCTTTACAGCTTTGTCTAGTGGTTGTTTCTCCGAAACCCATGCAGCAACTCCGAAGGATGAGCATGCGTTTCGACAATATATTGGATTTCCCTGAGCTTCAGGCTTCTGCTCTGATTGAAATAGGGAATACTAGTCCCCTGAATCCATCTCCGATAGACACATGTATTTTTATTGTTCTAGTTTTAAAAACAGAAAGAAGGCTTTAGAATGCTCTAATTACTCTGTCATGATAAAATGTTACAATATAGGAATAAGAATTGAATATGTTTATGTGATTCCTAATTAGTGTAATGCAATTGTACGAAGCACTAAAAATGTTTATCTTACAATGAAAGCTGTTATATAAACGAAGTGAATACCTTCCAGGATGCTTAGTCAAAAAGGATTACTTATTATAATTTGCTTTTGTAAGTTTCTTATTTTGGGATATTTGTTAAACCAAAGTCTCACAAACTATTTGGTTCCTGGAACCCATGGATTACTGAATATATCTTTTTTAGCAGGGCTTTAAATTTCCAGGACTGGGTCTAACATTATTTAATTAAAAACCACTTTTTTCTGTGCTCTTTGGTTGGAAAAGTATTTCAAGACCCAAGTCTTGAAATAACCATCTCTGTTTTAAAGATAAAATCTCTTTTTGACATTGAATAAAAAACTGAGTTTCTTTTAACTGAAATTAAGGAGCAACATTAAAACTCAAAACGAACAGAGATTATTCCACATATGAAGGGTTGATCCTCCTCAATAACTTCGTAGCAAAACCTATTTACAGTTAAACCTATACAGTTAAACCTATTAGCACTTTTTAATGTTGCTCATGTTTTAATGTTGCTCCTTGCTTTCAGTTAAAAAAACATGTTTTTTTTATTTAATTTCTGATTGTATTTCAAATAATGCCAGTAAATATGGCTCACCCTCCATGAAATATATCCCCCCTCAACCACTCACGAGAAATTCCTCCGTGGAAATTTCACCCAATCTAAAGTAAACCCCCTGTCAAATTCCCTCCAGACTGTTGCATCCTCGCTTTAAACCCCCCCCCCCCGTAAAGTTTCTTGCGGACGATTCAGCCTAAAAAATCTCCTTGACACACTTTCATTTGAAAAAAAACTTTAATTTCTAATCGGTTTCTCAGTCACTCCGAAAATGCCCCCTTTCGTAGAATTTTTTTCTGGAAATCAAAACACGCGGAAAATAGCCACCGGATAATTCCGCTGGAACATCTCCACATTCAAAAATGAGTCGATAAAGATAATGTAAGACAATTAAAAAGAAGTCGTATAGGGATTCTGTCAAATCCCCCCAGTGTTAAATTTCCCCTGGAAAACTCACCCCCTGAAAATTTCCTTCCCCAAGGAAGATTTTCCCCATAGAAACTCACCCAAGCACAAAATTCCCCCAAAAAATGTCTGCTTACTTCCATGTAACAAATACAATACGTAAACAATGGGCAAATTTCTTAGCTTGCAGCCCTAGCCCCAGTGACTGTGGGGGGGGGTCATTTTACCCCTAAAAGCATAGTTATTTGATCTTTCAACTATAATGAACAAAATGGCTATCTCAACATTTTGATCAGATAACTTTCGGGAAAAAAGGAGTTAGGGAGGGGGGGGGGGCAGATGCCTTCCAGTCTTTTTGTCACTTAAAAAGGGCGCTTTAACTTTTAATTTACGTTCACATGCACCACCTCAAGATCTTCTAGGACCACTATTTCGATATGATCAACCCTGAAAAAAAAAAATAATAACAAACAAATAAACACGCCTCCGTTAGCTTTCTTCTGTAAAAATAACAAATTTCCACAATTTTGTGCATAGCAGCTTGAAAGTTCTACAGTAGGTTTCTCTGGTACGCTGAATCTGCTGGTGTGATTTTCATTAAGATTCCTTGAATTTTAGGGGGCGTTTCAATCTATTTCTAAAATAAAGCAAATTTTCTCAGGGTCGTAACTTTTGATGAGTAACACTAAACTTAATGAATCTTGTATATTTAGAATCAGCATAACAAGCTGATTCTTTGGATGCTATTGATATCAAAATTTAGAGTTTCTGAGAGTTTCGATTACTATTGAGCCACGCCACTCCTTACTTACAGTTCGTTTTCACGAACTGTTCAATTTTGTTTCCTTCCTGAATATTTTACATAGCGCTTAAAACTCAAATGCAATTCTTATGAAATTCCCTTGATACCAACTAAAATTTCAAGAGTCATGGTTACGACCTAAAATTTATCTTGACCCTAGGAGGGATTGGCCTAACAAAAAGAAAGGAGTGAAATGCTCGTAGACCGAGCATCAGAGAGGTACCGTGTGAGACTGTCGCAGTGCAGAAACTTGCGTCACACTTTTTTTTAATAATCTGGCGTTTAATCGATTCTTTTCATTTATAATCTTGCATAACCGGGAAGTCAAAATGGTAAATATCTACCCAATCATATTATTGAGTTAGGAATAAAGTGAATACACCATTCGATGCCTTTTTTTATGCTGATTACGAATATAATAAGCATTTCTATCGGAAATGAATTTCAGCCCCCCTCCTATATATACCTAACCTAACCTAATCTAACCCTGAATTGGACATATATAGGGGGGGGGGGGGGGCTGAAATTCATTTCCGATTGAAATGCTTATTATATTCGTAATCAGCATAAAAAAAGGCATCGAATGGTGTATTCACTTTAGTCCTAACTCAATAATATGATTTGGTAGATATTTACCGTCAAAATAAACTTGGAATTGATGAACAAGCTCCTTTGTCCATGGACCTTTTGAAGAGTCTATAATCAAATTCTAAGAAGACTGTAAACCGTAAGGTTAAGCCAAACATACACTAAAATTAGCTGCACAGCACTTGCACAGTGCACACTGCCCGGTGTTGTCGCAGTGCAGAAACTTACGTCACACATTTCTTTAAAAATCTGGCGTTTAATCGGTTCTTTTCAGTTATGATCTTGCATAACAAGGCAGTCAAAATAAACTTGGAATTGATGAAGAATTTCCTTTGTCCATGGACCTTTTGAAGAGTCTTTAATAAAGTCCTTACGGTTTTGGCTTAACCGTTATGTTGACCCAAACATAGACAAAAATTAACTGCACAGTGCTGTACCTGTGCATTAGTGAACGTAGGTCTTAAAAATGTTAAAAACAACTATGGGTCATAAGTAAAAGGACCTCATTAGGCTCTTTACTTTCAGTTATTGTAACCAATTGTGTCACCTTTGTACTACTGTTAGTACCTTTTTAATAAGAAAAAAAAGGCTTGGAGTGATTACGGAGCGCAAACCATTCTTCGAATACCTAGAGCCGATTCTGTAACCTGCTAGTCTCTTTTAAATTGGTATGGCCAGGAAAGGAAAGAATAAGAAAATAGTAATAGGAAAGTGGGTTAGAATACAAAAAATATGTCAATAGGACCCGGATCAGGCCACCGACGGTTCTGAGAGGTTTTTTTATTTATTTTTTTAGGGAGGATGCTTACAACTAATCTGTTAAAACTTTTAATTTTGAAGTTTTATAATACATTACAAATGTATTATAATGCGTCTTTCATTGTCAAAATTCATCATAGCCTAAAAAGAAACCATCTAGCGGATTTGCTTATGTTGGCACCCCACACTCTACAGAAAATGTTTTACTGGTGAGTTAAAGGGAAAATGATCAAACTTTCATTTAGTCTTGTGTGTCTTCAATTGGGGATTAGTTTTCAGTTGTTAGTCTTCAATTGGGAGATTTTCACTTCTAGTCATGCAGGAATGGTTCCTGTATGAGTTGCTTGCAGTTAAATTTTTAATTGGGATATAAAAAATCCTTAAAATCAAAGTCAAAAGTTCCGAAACTAGCATTCATTTTTACAGAGGAGGGACCTTTTTATTGAATACGTTACCTGCTTTCAATATTAGAGCCTAAATTACATTTTTCCATGCAAGAAAGCTAAAATTAGGAAAAATTCCCGAAAGCACGAAAAAGTATGTTGGCTAATTACGATTAATTCGTATATCTGTGTTTAGGTATGAATGACCATAGAACAGGAAGTTTCTATTTCATTTGAATCTGTCAACATGACATCCTCCCACGCCAGACGAGGACAACCTGTTTTCTGTTTAGCCCTAGACGGTTGGCCGAAAAGGACAATCTCATCTTGCATCCTTCATCCGCAAAACGTGCCCTAGCCACCTTAACCTTTCTTTTATTATAGCCCTAGCAAGTGGTATTGAACCATATTTTTCTCACAGCCTACTGTTTGAAATACGGTCAGTCAGCCGGGTACCCAGAACAATTCGTAAGCAATTTCTCTGGAAAAATTTAGCAAATCTTCATCCGCTTTTCGGAGCGCCCATGCTTCAGAGCCGTGTTCGACCACTATCATCACTGTAGCTTCAAATATTCTAATCTTGGTTTGCAGATTTATTTCCCTGTTCATCCAAACTTTTTTTAAGTGTGAAAAAACACCCTGAGCCTTGGCTATTCTACTTTTAACATCTTCACTGCTCCCACCGACCTTGCTAATAATACTACCAAGGTAAGTGAAGCTACCCACCTGATCAATCTTTTTATTTTCCAATGTCACCTTTTTATCTTCACTTATTCCTTCCCTTAGTGACTTAGTCTTCTTAACATTAATTTTCAAGCCTATTATAGCACCCTGGGGGTATATTAGAACGGTGTTAGCACAATGTATTATTTATTATTTTTTTTCCTTTAGAGCGGGGCACTTCGTATCGAAAAAGTTGTCGTAGAAACTTCGAAAAGGGCTCATTCAATTGGAAATTGGAGTGGCTTGTGCCCTTTTTAATAGTCGAAAGTTATTGGAAGGTGACTAACACCTCTTCCACGCCCACCATTTCCCGAAACACATCCAATCAAAATTTTGAGATAGCCATTTTGTTCAGCGTAGCAGATTTCCAGATAAAAATTAATTATGTTTTTGAGGAGGATACTCCCCCACAGCCCTCAGGGCAAGCGTTGTAAGTTATGCCCTAGGGTATATAAGGTTTATATAGAAGACGTTGTCGTAGAAACTTCAAAGAAGGCTCATTCAATTGGAAATTCAAAGGGCTAGTGCCCTTTTTCTATAGTCAAAAGTGATTGGAGGGCCATTAACCCCCCTCTCACGCCCACCTTTCCCCCAAAACACATCCAATCAAAATTTTGAGATAGCCATTTTACTCAGCGTAGTTTTAAATTCTGGAAATTAGGTCTTTGAGGATGACACCCCCCCCCACAGCCCTCCGGGCAAGGGTTTTAAGTTATGCCCTGGGGGCATATGAGGTTTTAGTATAACGCGTTGTCGTAGAAACTTCAAAAAGGGCTCGTTCGATTGGAAATTGAAATGGCTAGTGCCCTTTCGAATAGTCGAAAGTGATTGGAAGGCAACTAACACCCCTTCCACGCCCACCGTTTCCCCAATCACATCCAATAAAAATTTTGAGATGATCATTTTGTTCCACGCAGTTCAAAGTTCAGGAAATTATACATTTGAGCAGGACACTCCCCCCACAGTCTTCAGGGAAAGGGTTATAAGTTATGCCCTGGGGGCATATAAGGTTTTTATTGAAATCTTGGTCGTAGAAACTTGAAAAAGGGCTCATTCGATTTGAAATTAAAAGGGCTGGTTTTCTTTTTAATAGTCGAAAGTGATTGGAGGGCAACTAATTCTCCTCCCACGCCCACCCTCCCATTTGCCCATTATGTTCAGAAACTAAATGTTGCTTTAAGATTAAATCAAAATGCAGTGTGTTAATGCTAATTCCAAATAAGGCATCTCAGCAGTATCCCAAGAACGACCGAGGGTATTATGTTCAAACTTTCGGGGCCACTTCTGCTCTTAAAATTTAACCAAATCAAAATAGCGTAAGTGTATCCAAGCTATCAAAGAAAGTAAACAGATTTTTTTTGCGAATGACATCAAGCTTTCCATTTCAGGTCTACTAGAGGAAGTATGAAACTAAATTAAGCACTACTATTTGTGTTCAGATTTTTAAAAGGGTGTATGTTGTTAAAAATTGCTGAAAATTTTTCTCCAGCATACAAATAGCAGTCCAAACTATAAATTCTTAAAAAAACGAAAAGATTTAAAGTATTATTTTTTTTCTCTGAAAAGGCTATGGCAATATAAAACTAACAGAAATTGATTAAAAAAAACTTTTTCCACAAAATAACTTTTTCAAATAAAAGTAAAGAACTCCATTAAACAATAGATGAGCAAAAATAAAATAAGGTATTCGACCAAGCGTGAAACTACCTCAAATCAGCATCGATAAATAAATGAAACCCAAAACGAACAGAAATTACAATAAATAACCGAGACAAACTCAAAACGAGCAGAAAATAACATAAGTTGGGATCAAAACCCCTAGGCCTTCCCAAGGCCTGAACAAAATTTACTGAAAAAAATACAAATGAATGTGCATTATCAGTTTAATATACATATACTGATATGTAGTAATCAAAATGTTAATATTATTTGATTTATTAAAGTTATAAAAGTAAGAACATTTAATTTTTTTTCAGTAAAGTGCAATTTTGTTCTGGCCTTGGGATAGCATAGGGGTTTCAGCCCAACTTATGTTAATTTCTGTTCGTTTTGGGTTTCATTTATTTATCGATGCTGGTTTGTGGTAGTTTTACGCTTGGTAGAACATTTGATTTTATTTATGCTCATTTTTTGTTTAATGGAGTTCTTTACTTTTCTTTGAAAAACTTATTTTGTGGAAAAAGTTTTTTTCAATTAATCTTAAGTCAAGGAGACATTTTTCTTCCCATTTGATTCCGTGGTCACCCTTTGCCTTTCCTGTGTTCCTTAAGACAACCTCCATCAAAATAATTCATTTAAATAGAACACAACCCTTCTTAACTCCTGATTTAACACAAAACCAGCTGCTAACCTCATTTCCTAACTTAATCGCAGCAGTGTTATTCTCGTAAAAAACACTAAACACTTTAATGTATTTGTCTGGTATACCATGCAAGGAGACCTTTGCTAAAGCTCTTCTATCAACAGAGTTGAACGCTTGCCCATAATCTATAAAACTATGGACCAAAGGTGTTTGATAACTCAGGCAATTCTCAACTATTAACTTAAGAGTGAGAATTTGGTCGACACATCCTCTACCTTTTCTAAAACCGCAATGTTCTTCTCTTAAAACTTTGTCTGCAGCATCTCTCAGTCTAAAAAGTATCATATTAATAAGTAATTTGCTACCTACAGAGACCAAAAGAATGTCTTGATAATTACCACACTCACTCTTATCACCTTTCTTAAAAAGTGGCTTAATTAAGGTTTATCTAAAATCTTTAGGTGCTTCCCCTTTTACAAAAATCATTTTCATAATCTTCAGTAGCTTATTCCTAACCTCAGACCACCATATTTAAGAAACTCATTTACCACACTATCAGCACCTGGAGCCTCATTATTTCTTAATCCTTTTAGTACTGTCACTAATTCTTCCTCACAAAATAAATCTTCCTTCACATTCAAGGTATCACAAACTTTTTCATATTCCTCTATATCTTTTCCTGCAGCTGTATCTCGGTTTAGCAAATTCTCAAAATGTTCTGCTCATCACTCTGTAACTCTTTCCTTATCACTAATTGTGGCCCCGTTCCTATTATTAACTTGGACAAGTCCTGATTGACTACTGCCTCTCAATTTATTACCATGCCAGCGCGATATTTTACTATTATGCCGTCTAGCTGCATCTTCCAGATCCTCGACAATTTTATCCCTGGCCTTTACTTCACACCTCCTTAGTTCATATTTTAATTCTTTCTCAACTTTCTTTACATTCCTTTTGTTTTCAAGTGATCTATCACTCAGATAATTCTTGTACAAGTCCCTTCTCCTTTCTATTAAATATAAACTTTTTCACTCATATTCTTAGCTGCAGTCCTTGCTTTCTTCCCTAAGACACCTTCAACAACTTCACAAATTATGTTTCTCAAATTATTCCAACCATCTTCCACATTGTCAAATTTTTAAACTCTCACGCCTTGTATTCAACTGTTCCTGGAAAGTTTCCCTCAAATTCTCATCCTGGGCTCTACCAACATCATAACTTCCCGGGAGGTAGTTACCCTTCCGAAATTTCAGCTTTAAATTAACCCTAGACAATGTCTAGTAAAGATCAAAGATCTAGCAAAGGAAAGATCACCATCTAGTAGCATCTAGCAGACACTACTAGATGGTGATCTTTACTTTTAATATCAACAACAGCACTCCTATATACCCTAGTGTCTTGTATTGATCTTGCCAGCCTTCGGTTTACTATAACATAATCAATAAGGTTTGCGCTCTTACCATCACGTGAATACCCTATTAACTTATGAGCCATTTTTTGACCAAACACCGTACTGGTTATAACTAGATTGTTATATCTACAATATACAAAAGTCTGTATCCATTACTGTTCTCTTTTCCTACACTAAATTCACCTAGGCTGGATCCATCTACCATATTTCTACCGACCTGGCTGTTAAAATCTTCAAGTAAAAACATCATATTTTTACCTGGGAACCTGTCTATTTGCTCCTGTAACTGTAAGTAAAATTCCTCTAAGTCACTAGTATCTCTGTCAGTCGGTTCTACAGGGGCAAATACAACTATAACTGATACCCTTATCTTTTTGTCATAAAATTACTAGTTAGTATTCTATAATTAATACCTTCCCAGCCTAAACAAGACTTAGCAGCTTCTTTATTCATCAGCTTAAATTTTCACTGTCCTTGGTACTTTCATCAACTGTTATTACAATCTAATCCAGTTTTTAGATAATGTACGCTATAAATCGTAAACGAAATCTATGCTTAGAAGAGAAGCAACAGTGAAAATCAAAACGAATCCCAGGAATTGAGTTCATACTAAATTTCCTCAATTCAGATGAAATTGTTGATTTTAACACCTCATGACTTAAAACTAAAGAATAACGTGATGATTATTCAAATTCGTTTTGAGCCTTATAAATATTAAATAAAAAAAACAAGTTTTTTTAACTGAAAGTAAGGAACGACGTTAAAACTTAAAACGAACAGAAATTATTCCGTATATGAAGGGGGCTGTCCCCTCCTCAACGCCTCGCTCTTTACGCTAAAGTTTTTTATTGTTTAAAAAAATAGAGTTGTGAGAAAGTCAAACTTTAGCGTAAAGAGCGAGGCGTTGAGGAGGGGACAGCCCCCTTCATATACGGAATAATTTCTGTTCGTTTTAAGTTTTAACGTCGTTCCTTACTTTCAGTTAAAAAAACTTGTTTTTTTTATTTAATTTTTGAACGTTTTTGAATTAATGCAGGTTTTGATTTTGGCTCACCGTACATGAATAGTTAAAACAAAATTTGCATATTATATTTGGTTAAATGGCTTTCTCGAAACTTGTTTAATTTTATTTACGAACGTTTTTATTAGTAATAAATATACGTAACTTAGAATTAACTTACGTAACGAACTTCTATATTCATAAATTTTTAACACGTATATTAGGGGGTTCGCCCCTAGTCAATACCCTGCTCTTTAAACTATAGTTCGAATTTTTTTTCCAGTTCTTTAAAAATGACCTCTTAATCACAATCAGTTGATCAGTTGAAAAACTTGTTTTTTTTATTTAATTCCTGATCTTTTTCTTTAATAATGCTGGGAAATCCGGCGCCCCCTTCATAGCAATGTCCCTTCCCCCATGAAAACTTCCTTCATAGAAAGATCCTTCCATATAGCCCCCGACCCTCTCCTTCCCCCACCTACCAGAAAAAATCTCCTCTGAAAAAGTCTGTATACTTCCCAATAACCAATACTATATGTTAACATTGAGTAAAGTTCATAACTTTCAGCCCTCCCCCTGGGGACTTTGGGGATCAAGTCATCCTAAAAGACATTTTTATCATATTTTCGACCATGCTGAACAAAATGGCTATCTCAAAATTTTGATCGGGTGACTTTGGGAAAAAAATGAGCGTGGGAGGGGGCCTAGTTGCCCTCCATTTTTTTTTGGTCACTTAAAAAGGGCACTAGAACTTTTAATTTCCGTTCCAATGAGCCCTCCCACGATATTCTAGGACCACTGGGTCGATACGATCACCCCTGGAAAAAAAACAAAACCAAAAAAAAAACAAACAAACAAACAAATAAACACGCATCCGTGATCTTTCTTCTGGCAAAAAATGGAAAATTCCACATTTTTGTAGATAGGAGCTTGAAACCTCTACAGTAGGGTTCTCTGATACGCTGAATATGATGGTGTGATTTTCATTAAGGTTCTATAACTTTTAGGGGGTCTTTCCCCTTTTTTCGAAAATCAGCCAAATTTTCTCAGGCACGTAACTTTTGATGGGTAAGATTAAACTTAATGAAACTTATATATTTGAAATCAGAATTAAAATCTGATTCTTTTGATGTATCTATTGGTATCAAAATCCTGTTTTTTAGAGTTTCGGTTACCATTGAGCCGGGTCGCTCCTTACTTACAGTTCGTTACCACGAACTGTTTGAAAAAAATACATATGAGTGGCGTCATATTTATGTAAATTATACGACATCAAAACACGTTTTTGCGGTTACCCTGGAAACGAATGCATTGCGCAAACCCACCTCCTAAATATGCTAATATTATGAGTAGCCAGTTCTTGTGCTGCCATCAAGGTTTTATTATCTGATGCAGTTGGGGAAATATTAAGGATGAGTAGTAAGTTTACGAAAGCTCACCATCTACGTAAATTTTTCACTTGTTCAGAAAAACTATTTTTTTTTATTAACATTGTGTAATTCCTAAGCTTCTTCAAACTGTTAGGTAAGACCAGTAAGATCCAACGTTGTTTACAAGCTTCGTAGCAAATTTCATCAGGTATAGCATATGAAAATACTGAATTTGGCTATTTTCTGATTTAACTTATTTGTTCCCCTATCTGAGGATCAAATAGGCATATTACGCTTGACAACAGGTTTACATCGATTCCATTTGCAGCAGAACTACTAAAAAATCGTGTGGAATGACGGCAGTTGGGACTGTACGAAAAAATAAGAGGGATATTCCGGAAGAGCTGCTTGAGAGCAAAGGGAGAATTACAAGAATCTCAATGTTCTGCCTCGATCAGGAGCTGACTCTAGTGCCATATCTTGCTAAGCAATCAAAAATGGTTCTTCTGTCAATTTGTCATGAGGGTACCAGAACCACAGTGGCAGATCCAGGGGGTGGCCCCCCTCCCCTGAGGTAGTGGTGAATTTGTGGTTGGGACTGCTTGCTCTGGTTTAGGTTGGGACGAAATTTTTTTTTTGTAATTGGTTTTTAATAGTTGAGTTTTTAATATTTTTTTAATTATTAAGACTGTTTCTTTTTGCAAACAAGTTTGAAACAAGGTTTCAGTTACTTTGCGCGGTCTCTGTTAGATTTTACTAATGTATACAGCTAAAAAGTATTTAACTAAATTTAGGTTTATCAATGGAATCTGTCCCTATTATCACAAAAACCAACCGGGAGGCGAAAATCTTCATTTCGTAATAAAAAGGAGAGGAAATTTAAAATTCGTTACTTTATTAGGCTGTCGAAATGATATTTCAGGATTGTGCTGCCAAAAAGGGGCTGAAAAGCAAAATATTCACTTCTTTTTACTGTCAAAAATTTGTTTTCGAGTCTTGCTATGGCACTGAGACAAAGAAATTAATATCATTGCCTTTTTTACTGTCTGTTTTGTTTTTTGAGTTTGCTTTTTTTGCGAAGCAGGATGGTTTTTACAACGTTGTTGTTTTTTAGGGGATTTGTACAATAGAAAGTAAATGTATGCGAAGTATAAAAATCATTCATTTAAGTTTTGGATATTGGTGAGCAAATGGTGGCCACTTTACTGCCACTCTAATTAAAGCTCTACCTTATATGACATATCACCTTCTCTGTTCTTCCTAAAACACTAAAATAAAGGCCAAACTCTTTAGAACTTTAATGAAGGTTCGTATAAGTATATACTTAAAACTAAGTATATGAGTCAAAATACTCCTTGAAAGGTCATTTAATAATTTAAGAAGAATAGATTTTCGAAAAATTTTCTATAAGAAAAGGAAACTATCATGTGTTTATTTTTTTTATCTAGCTGGTATAGATGGGTCTCTGAATTCTCAGTTTGAATTAGTGGAATGGCATCGATTTTTTTTTCTTCAAAAATTTACTTATAAAATGTTGATAAAAAGTGGAAATTCACACAACTTGAGTTAGCCACGGAAACGGAGTGCAACTACAATATTACTTAAGGATTTCTCACATTCTCAATACTAACCAGTCATAAAATATAGTTATGTCTATATATAGGGGTGCATATATTTGTCCATAAAATTGTATAAATTGCTATATATACCGGCGAAGATTTTTATACTTATTTTGATACAAGTCATGCCATCCAATTATATTTTCACGATTATTTGATTATAATTCAAAGATTTTACAGGATAATTCTCTTACTTAATGCTAAATCTCAGTTAAATTTCAAATTTTTATTTTTGTGTTCAACAGATATATCGAGATTTAAAAGTTTGAATTGAACATCTGAAAATCTCAAGATTAAAAAAATATATTTATATTAGAACTCTACCACAGTTTGAAATCCCGAGAATTTAAATCACCAATCTATACATATCAAATACAAAAATAACAAACACATAATTATTTGTTTTTTAAGGAATATTTCGACTCACATACTTAGCTTGAAGCATATACCTGCATGCATCTTTCTTAGAGTTCATATTTTTCTAGCGATGACAGTCTTTATTCGAATATTTTAGGATGAATAGAAGAGGAAATACTAACGAAGATCTCTAAACTGACAGTACTCTAGACTGACAGGACTAGCCATTGTAAACGTTCACTGAAATATTGAGGCAGATATTGGCCGTGTAATAAATAGATATAGCGGGAGTGAAATAGAGAAATAGACCTTTTCTTATAAAATTGTGAATTCTGTAATTTAAGCGAAATATATCGAACTTTCAAAAGTATACAAAATACAAAATAAACAAACACATAATTATTTGTTTTTTTTTAAAGGAATATTTCGACTCATATACTTAGCTTGAAGCATATACCTGCATGCATCTTTCTTAGAGTTCATATTTTTCTAGCGATGACAGTCTTTATTCGAATATTTTAGGATGAATAGAAGAGGAAATACTAACGAAGATCTCTAAACTGACAGGACTCTAGACTGACAGGACTAGCCATTGTAAACGTTCACTAAAATATTGAGGCAGATATCGACCGTGTAATAAATAGATATAGTGGGAGTAAAATAGAGAAATAGACCTTTTCTTATAAAATTGTGAATTCTGTAATTTAAGCGAATATATCGAACTTTCAAAAGTATACAAAATACAAAATAAACAAACACATAATTTCGACTCATATACTTAGCTTGAAGCATATACCTGCATGCATCTTTCTTAGAGTTCATATTTTTCTAGCGATGATAGTCTTTATTCGAATATTTTAGGATGAATATAAGAGGAAATACTAACGAAGATCTCTAAACTGACATCACTCTAGACTGACAGGACTAGCCATTGTAAACGTTCACTGAAATATTGAGGCAGATATCGGCCGTGTAATAAATAGATATAGCGGGAGTGAAATAGAGAAATAGACCTTTTCTTATAAAATTGAGAATTCTGTAATTTAAGCAAAATATATCGAACTTTCAAAACTGGAAAGATGCGCTACGTTGTTATTAAAAGTAAAATTTTGTTTAGTAAATTTTTGAGATTTCGTCAAAGTCGACACTGTTTATTAAAACACAATTTCTAAAATGAAAGAGTGATTAGTTGATTCTTTATTGCTTATACTCAAAATCCTCGTTTTAAATATCTTCTATGCATAATGTCTAAAAGAACTAGCATTTAATGTTTAATGTATCTTTTACGAATATACAAGTTGTATCTTTATTCTCATTTCCTACTCTTCACTACTATCATAGCTATTAAACGATGCCACATAATTAGGCGACATGCTAAATGGTTTGACCAATACAAATTGTCACAAAGAGTGAATGACCCCAAAAGATGGTTCAAGGCCATTTGTTTTACAATAAAAAGTCTAACTCACTCGCTATAGTGATCAGAAGTGCAAATGCATAAAATTATGCAGAAAATATTAAATATAATATTTTTTGTTATAGTTGGTGAACAGATTTTTTTTATGGTAGGGTGGTTTTTATAACTAACTATTTAATGTATCAATATTTTACGTACACAAGCCTGGATAAGCCAAAAATATCAAAATCATGAGGGGATGCGGTCCAGGATCCAACGGCACTAGCACTCTTCAAAAGGGCCAAAGCGAGTTTTGAGGGGATTTTTCCATTGATAAATGACGAATTAGTATAACTACGAGAACTAGTGGCAATGTGACGTTGATTGGTGACTGTATGAGGAACAAGAATTTTGATATTGTTACCACTGGCTCTCAGTTTTTCCACTGCCAATGCACCAGAACTCATAGCCTGTTGTTTTCGAACATGAAGAATTGCTGAAGTTATATTGGCATTTGCTTCAGGTTCTGCAGCAAGTGTTTTCTCAAAATGAAACTGGTTGGAGCCACTTGTAACTATATGTCAGCCTTAACGTTGGGAGGCAACCATTGGGATACATTAAATATTTCATTATTTAATTTTCCAACTAAATGATACTCTTGGGTTACTGCAGCAGTTAACTCACCGTCAGTATCAACATTCGACCTATATTCATACCCCAGTGCCTGTCTTCTCAAATCCTAGTAAGACTTTGGAGTCATCAACATAAATTGTATGTAGCTTGCATGGTTTGATAAATTATTGCTAGTCCTCACCAATGTTCCATTAATGAATACATTAATTGGTTTGAACAAGTTGTGTAGGATACAGTTTTCATAGGATAGACCGTAGCGATGGAGGTTTGATTGTCAGACTTTTTCTTCACCATTACATCTAAATCAATAAATGTAGATAATAAATTGATGAAATAATCTTCACTGAAAAATATTTAAAAGTGTTTTATTTTCCGACAGGGTTGTTAAGGATGAAATTGTTCATAGTAGCCATAATTGACACTGACATCAACATTTTCAGCATTGAATAGGTTCAATGACGAGGTGAGGACACGATTCTTTGTGGAGGAGATAGGTCTTCTTAAGAGAAGAAATCCTTCTTTGATCTAAAAACTTTTTCTTCTTATTGCTATTTTTTTTCTTCACAGTCGTTGCTGATGTTTTTCGCTTTCCTCCTGGGTAGAGACTGATGAGTGAATTATGACCACGCACCATTTTTTATCACTTCCCTTTTTGTTTAGATTTTAATTGTTCGCCAACAGCTCTTGCTGAAGATCTAATATTTTCCTTAAGACTCTCGTTGAAATTTTTACCCGAGCCCCAGTCCTGTAGTGTTTAGGAAGCAAAATTTGTGGCAGCAGGTACAATATATTTTCTAGCAAGGGGAATACAAAACGGAATAGCCTAGGAAACCAACAGCCAAGACCCTGAGCAGACATTGTAGTACGCCCTTTGTAATAGTCAAATCCATGACCTATTTGACGAGTACTCAGAGCACCAACGTAATAATCAATATCGGGACAGACAGATGAAATACTTTTATTGTTCATCTTAAGCAACGGGTCGAAAATGACATGTAATGACACACAAACCCTTTGTTATAGCTAAAAGATCACTGAGTTCACTTCTTTGTGTTAACTGAAAGAGTTCCAAATACGAAGTGTTTACGGGAACATACTGGAGATGTCTTATATTCTAGTGGTGAACATTATTTTCTATACCTTTTCTCTCTAGAACACGTAGAAGGAAAAATTTGAATTACCAATTCTCAACGGTTCCACAAATGAACTGTAAATAAATATACAACTGTCCGGAGAGAAACCAGGTGCATAGTCTGCATAGATAAATGGTCCTTGCCACAGAAATTTTCTGCTTTAATAATGCGATCTTTAAAACTGAGAGCCTCACGTAAATTCCCATTGAGGAAAATTATTTCATTCTCAAATGGATTGATAATATAAATTCCTCTTTGTTCTGTCGAATAGTTAAAATTGAAACCAATTTTTTTCTACTTGCAATTTTTTTGTTGATAACCCGACACAACTCATACATATTGTTGTATTTCCTTTAGGGTATGATAGTAATAGGGTAATCATTAGAGTCAAAAGCTGCCACAGCACCTTCAGCACCGACTTTTTTATCTTTTATCTGTGCAAAACGAGCTTGTCTCACTGCCAGATATCTGTATATATTTAATGTCATTACGTATGATTGAATAATAAATGAACCTGAACCTGACGTCATAGGGTCCTATTTTAATCTCATAATTGGTACCCTTTCTTAGAACATAATATGTATTCAATCAATCATTTTATTAATGCTAAAACACTATTACAAACGTAAAGAACGTTTACGTTTGGACGGAGAAATGATGATGGTGGTAATGAGTTGATGTCAATACGTCTTCGCTTTCGTCTAGCTAAAGAACGGAACGTTACGTTTCTTTACGTTTGTAATAGTGTTTTAGTATTAATAAAATGATTTATTGATTGATTGATGGTTCTTGATAATACAATTGACGAGAGAAACTTCGTAGCGACCTTCAAATTTGATGTCAGGGGATATTTTAGTCCAAAAATCAATTGTTTTATTCAAATCGTCGTAGAGATGATCGGATACATTGGACATGAATGCCAAATAGTAATCATTGGGTATTGTTTGTGTCTCCAACGCCTACCCAAGAACCAAAATCAGAGTTATATCCTAGCCAATGAACAAGTAACTGTTTCTTGCCCTTATGTGTACGACTCTTTAATATCTTTTTAATTTGATAGATTTCACTATTATTATTAACTTTTTGTAATTCATAGTCATAAGAAACCACCAAGAATCCCTTCATCTTTGGTGTCTCTTAGACGATAAGTTATGGGTTTAGTGTCTAGGACTTTTGACACTTTAAAAAGTTCAGTGGACCATAAGTAATTTCCCCTTTTAAAAATATTAGTTGTTCTATTAGTTCGAACAGTATCACCAACATTAATTTTTTTTCTTCACAACCTTTTCATTGGGATATCGTTTAAGGAAAGTTTCAAGTGTATTATGATCACATCGATGAACTTCCTGAGGGCTAACGTTGGACAATGATTGATGAGGTCGTTGACTATAAATTTGCACGATTTTATCGAAATCACGAATAAAAGAAGCCGTATTTTTCAATGTACAATATCTTTAAATTAAAAGTCAAATAATTATTATCAATCGTTCGGCCAATGCTGCCTTTATAGGACTATGACTATGATAGAACATTGTATTATATTTCAATAATACCTTTTCTATATTTGGATTAACAAATTCACTACCACGGTCCGTTTAAATTTTTCTATAGCAATCCTGTTCAAGAATACTTTCTATAGCCTGAGCAACTTCAACACCTCTCTTTGTCTGCAATGGAATAGCAAATGCATAGCACTAAAGACAATTATTGAAAGTAGAATATATTTGTAGGTTGTAGTATGACGCCTTTGAATCTCATGTAGAGTTAAGAGATCTGCCTGCATTATATTTAATTGGAAAAAGGCTTAAGTTTTTCGATAATGATCACAACAAACCCTCTGATTACGATGTAGAGTTTAATTTGGTTCGTTTTGTTGATATTCTTTCGCAATTTTGGTGTCAACACCAGTGCCTTTAGAAAGTGTGGTGGAGGAACTTAGAATTCCCGCTTCACCAATATTTTCATAAACCTGCATCAAAACTTCAATCATTTTGAACGCAAACACGTATTGTAGTGTTCGCTACCCTTTTGCATACTGGTGGGTAATGATGATGGTGGTAATGAGTTGATGTCAATACGTATTTACTTTCGTCTAGCTACCACCGGTGTCATCAAATCAATGTTTCTACTAGGTGTGCTAGTATTTTCCAAGATTCACTTATGATCTTCATCTTCTTCTTTTAATGTTGGTGGTGATGGACTGGCACTATGTTCTTTTAATGTACTTAGAATTTGCGTTTTGGTAATAAGACTTTTCGGGAAGTTTAATGTATTAAAAAAGTTGTATAGATGATTCTAGGATGATGAAAGTCCTTTACGATTGGAAACCATATCATAAATTAAATCAAGTAGATTTTAATTTTTCCCCTGAATTATAATTCGTTTCCCATTACTAACAACTTGAATGTGATCTTGACCACTTTCCATGAGATATGTTAAGACTCTTTTATTTTGTTCACGATATGAGTGTGGCAATAGACTTTCAATACTTGACACTATTGGATTCAGTTCCTCCTCCTTTGATTGTGTAATTGTTCTAGAAGAATCTTGATGAGATTTTTCATTTTTGTGATCAGTGACACTTATATTGACTGGTCTTATCATGATACGGTTTATGTTTGTCCACTCGTCGAAGCGCATCTTGAAGTAAAATAGTTATTTATCATTACTATTATTCTCATCATTAATGGATTTGCTTAGATTGTCCTCAAGGTATTCAATTGGTTAAAGGGCAAGTTCTATTGGGGTCAATTTGTAAGGTTTAGTCATCTAGAGAAGACTGTTTACAAGTCCTGCAATTATTAGTAGTAAAAGTGTAAAAAGGCTACCACCCGCTTGTAAAAGACATTTCCTTTTAAAATATTTTCCTTCCTTTTTGCAAGCCAAGGAACTTACAATGGAACGATGTTGCCTTACCTGTTACTTAACCACTTCTGGCAGTAGAACATTTTCCCGGCTAAATTTAAACAAAGTTAAGATATTAGGTTAATGAATTCTTTGGCAATACCACGTTTGAGCATGACTTTTCTAAGTGGTGGTTTTGAAGTGCTTATAATGGAAAGTAAATGTCTATTTTAATGTAGTTCCTTCAGTGTCATGATGGCAACTAATAACCTTTTTTACTGTTCACGGATAGATATAGTGTAATTTCATTGTGAAAACTATCCGTGATTACACGCAAATCCTCGGGTGTATCTTGATTAAGATCCAATAGAATTTAGCCACAGGGCATATTTGTCACCTAATTGTACACTGGACGTATAAATTTTGGAACAACGGGATATATTTGTTTATTGAGAGTTGTTAGAGAACTTGAATCACGAAAAACTCTGTGAATGATATAGTAGGTACAATTCAAAGCAAGTGTTCTCATATATTTGCTCTGATGAAAAAGATTGTGTAGAACTAGAGTTACAGGAATCTGTTCATGATGTGAGTGAACAGTAAAAATCGTAGCATTTCCTGAGACCATTTTTTAATGAATTCAGCTAAATCACTCAATAATGTCAAAAACATCAAGTCCCCGTATGAATTGTACATGCAAAGATGCAGCAACAGCTTTTATATTATCATATGACTCTTGCCAAATACTGTTGCACTAGTAAAGTTTTTTAGGCTTTTCCATAAATATTTTATCACAACTTTTAATTATTTCATTTAAAAGTGTTTTCCTGCCCGACATTGATGAACCACAAACAAACGATCTGAATGATATTTTAAATTTATACATATTGTTTTGCCTTCAACAGCTGAGCTACAACTAGCTGTAAACTATAGTTGTCTAATGAAAAAATAATTTCCCTATCACAGTCATACTACTACGCCATTCACGAATAAGAACAACAATTTAGAATCAAGTTTTCTTTATTTATAATAAATATTTTTAATTAACAGAAAAATAAAAGTAGCACTTTATAAATAATCAACATAATTTTTAATTATTAAAAAATACAATTTAAAAGCAGCAGCACTTTTATTTAACAATAAATATATTTATAAAACAGATGCTTTTTAATCAAAATAATATCACGGTTTAAAAATAAAAATTTTTCTCATTTTATTTACAACAACAATAAATACATTTTTATACACTTAGAACTGGGGCCTCTTCCCCCGGGGGACCGCTGCAGTGGCCGTAGGCCGCGTCGGAAGGGGTTGGGGACCTTTGCGGCAGGCGAGGCGCAAAATACAATTTTTTTAAATTGTGAAAAAACATTGAAATATAACTCTACCTTGCAGACATAGATTTTACTCAGCAATAACACTTATTGGAAAAATATCTTTCCACCCCACACCCGCCTAGTGTTATGACAAATGAATTTAGGTTGATTTATCCAGACCAAGTTGTTTTCTAAAGCTTATACATTTAACTCGATCTGAAATACGGTATTGCCCATAGGGTAGAACCTCCGAACCACCCTCACGTACATAGACTTTGTCCGATATTGCTGTCATGGCATTTTTCTCTCCTTTAACTGTGTAGTTTTTAAATTGCAAAGAGCGAATCGCCATGACTTTCCCTCTTGGAACTATACTACTTTCCACACAGTTTCTATAAACACTCATGTCGAAATTCTTTTTAACATACTGTGTAGGCACCCCATTACAGAATTGTTTGATATCCTCATTGTACGTTTCCACACAGTACACCTTCGGACCTAGAAACACACCTTTGGATATCCAGTAACTCCTAGTCTCGGAATTTAACATTAATGATTGATTTTGGGCCTGGCCCTTCATTAAATCCGGATAAATGGACTCGTCCCATTTGGTAAAATCTGTTCGAGCGCTAATGCGCTTGCTATTATCCAAATCATTCAGTAAATTTTCAGTTTTAACTATTAACAGGAGTGAATCAGTGTCTCCATAGAGCACCTGAGCTTGTCCCTTCTCTGGCCATTGCACCTTACACACATTGTAATAGAATGGTAATATGAGGTTAGTGGAGGTTTCCTTTATTGAGCTGCCATCAGCTATATTTTTATTTAATATGACATTTATTTTTTCTATGAAGGAGGACCGTATTGGTGTCTATGATAGTCAATGACGTGAATTTGGGGTCGGCAATGACTTCGAGAACATTCTTTTGGATTGGTTACAACGTCATATTGACTCCTGTTTCGTTTGCTTTCGCAAATTCTACCGAAGGCTTAATTTAAAATGAGTTTATAAATTTCTTTTTCAACCTTCATTTTTGCTTGTGAACGTTTACTGACAAAAGTGTCAATAAAAGTTTTTATGTAAAGCCTTTGGTCAAATTGGAGGGCTCTATGTATCTTTATGACCCTGAAACTATTGGCTACCATTCACTGAAATAGAACATGATGAACAACACTATTCTGTTTCGGATTAAGGTCGTCAATAAGTTTTTACTTTGGAGGTGTCCAGCGCATACCCCCATCCTCTATCAAAGATAAATTTTATGAACTCAAAGAGTCCTAGTCACCAGTCTATTTATGCACAGGAAAAGAAAATCGTTTACCAAGTCATGGAGATCCATCGGTATTTCACCATCAATTTAAAAAAAACAATCCTTGCGGTCCATTATCATCAACAGTGGCAATGTTGACGAAATTTGAAGCACAAGGATGGTTAAGCCATTTGTAATTACCACACGGCAAATAGTAGTATGACATTGCCGACGGATAAAAGGAATTCACATTAAAAAACGGGATCAGAATTTTCACCGGTGCTATTTTGTCCAGTCAGATCAGTTTTCAAGATACGGTCCCCGTGGAAAGCATACGCGCCCCTCATTGATCTTTCTAAAAATTGATGCTGATCCAGGTCGGTGATCAGACCTATTTCTTCTTTGCTGATTTTTAGAATTAAATCCATCACCAGATGAGGAGTTGAAAAATAATAACTCAAATCCAACCCAAATTCCAAATAGATTTTATCCGTGTTCTTACAGACAATGTTCAATAACGTCAATACATAATCTGTAAAGTACATTTTGCAATAATTCCACCTATTTTTACATCCTGCCTTTGCCCAAACCCTCATTGCAAATTCTTAGTCGGCAGTGGTGCATTGATGACCATGAAGTGAATCATGAAACGCTTCGATTGGGGGTAATTTCATCTAACTTAGCCTCGAGATGAATTTGTAGTAATCATATGCGTATATGCCCTTACATGTTAATAAAGCATACATTTCATCATCTGGAAAGTGCTATTTAAGGAGGGAGAAACTGTCAAAATTGGCGCTATTCGTACCTGAATCAATTGGCTTAGGGATTTGGGGAAAAAACTAAAGGAGTCTAAAACGGATTGTATTCAGGCAAGTATGACCATTATCTATTGGTTTTCATTTGAATTTTAAGAGCAGCAACTTTTCAGATGATTTGGGTGTGATATTATAGGAAACAGAACCATCTACCGGTGCGTCATCTACAACTTCACCCTTCTGCATACGTGCCAACGCTGTTAAAATGAATTTGAAATCATAATTGGAATTGTGTATAAAACAGTGTAGAAAATATTGTTGACTATTTACATTACATGATTGATGGACTACCCCTTGAAGGTTACTCCCCACCCAATGAAATTTCCTGCCACAAATGATCATGGTCGCATACCTTCCCCTTACCCCCTTTCCCTTTACCCTCATCAAATTTACCCTTACAATTCCAACAAATTTTCTGATTTTTAATGGGCAACCTGTCCTCTGATGATAAAATCATTGGATAATGTGTATGGCGCAACCGTGAGAGTGCCTTATTTGCTTTAATAAGATTAGTCAAGGCTGTGCGCATACAATCTGGCCCACCCAATGTCTCAACTACATCTACCAATTGCATGGGTATTACTAGAGTCTCTTTGAGCGGGGATGCAAGAGATTGCTATGGCTTCGTGTTCTTTGAAATTATTTGGATTTGATAAATTGTTCAAATCTGTGAGTTTGACCTCGTAGTCTAAAATGATTTTGTCACTCTGTATGCGTGATTTCTGGAAATTTTTAAACACAAGATCCCCCTGTCACCGCTTACAGAGACTGGTACCCATGACGTTTACAGTTTTTCATGTGATGCTTTAAATTTAGATGGCTAAGAAATCTGGACAGACATGTTGGATAATACTTCACCTAGATTTTTACCCTCACTCAGAACCCTACTAATCTCTGTAATATAATTAAAATGTCCAGTTTAATTTGGTTCTCTAGGAGTGCTTCACTGATTCAATGGACAGATCCCTCACTGGAAATATAACCCCCTTTTATCTTTGCGGTCACCATCTTCAAATTCTGTTTCATATTGTAACACAGTGACACCAATCATTAAGTGCTCATTCGCCCTCTCAAAAACATCTATTACCTTGAGTGTTACTAGATATGGACCATTTAAACAATTGAAATCTACTTTAGGAAACTATGACCCCTTCCCACCCTCATTAGCGGCCAATTTGTCCAACTTTGTCTTAGAAGTATTAACTTGTAGGAGCTGGGAGGCTGTGATAAGAAATGAATTCTTGAAACACTGTAGAATTGTATCGAAACAGATTCACTGTACACCTTGACATCCCTCCAGATCTGAATTATATTTTAAAACTACAGCCCTCTCCCTCACCCAAATCTTAAAATAATTTTTTTTTTAATTTATATATATTTACCTTTAAATTCTCTATAAATAAAATCACTGTCAAACTACCCTCTCATTTTAATTATCTTATTTAGTCACTATACTATTGACCTAATCCATAAATACATCCTCATAAATTGCCCCTACTACCCCACTTCCGAATCTGTCTTTCAAGAAGGGCTCGAATCTGGTCCACATAGGAATGTTTTATGTCCAAAGGTTCTGTTACAATGTCTCCCGCTATTAATGAATTAAAAGGACCCCTAAATACATATGTATAAACATATATATATATATATATATATATATATATATATATATATATATATATATATATATTAATATATATATATATATATATAATATATATATATATATATATATATATATATATATATATATATATATATATATGTATATATATATATGTATATATATATATATATATAATATATATATAATATTATATATATATATATAATATATATATATATATTTTGCAAGGTAGAGTTTGATAAATAAAAATCCGGTAATATAATTGGCGTTGGTAAAGTTTCCAAACCAGCATCACTCTGTCCATCTTCAACTTCGATAAGAGGGATGGGGCATGGATTAAAATCACCCTTTCGTGGAGCCTAACTTCCAGTGTATCGGGACTGAGTTGTTCAGCCATAGCAAATTTATTTATTGGAATATTTTGATTTTCAACTGTGCTTTGATGAGCCGGTGTGATGTCCATTAAAACAGTGGAGAGGTTTTCATTAAACTCTCTAGAGCAATCACCTAGAAATTTACATGTGTTTGGGGTCAGCTGGTAAATCCAGGCGAAATCGTCTTCTCATACAGCCTGATCTTCAATTGCATCTGGTTGGGCAAAACTGACATTGAAACCCTTTTCAAATGCACTTGGGGGAATATCATTTGAACTAGTGGGGAGATCCTCATAAATTTCTCTAGAAAATCCTCTAGAATTCTACAGGTGCTTGGGCTGAGCTCATCAGCCCACGTAAAATCGTTCTTTGAAACAAATTGATTTTCAAATGTTTATGGTTGGACAAAACTAGTAACCGACCCCTGTTCAATAGCTCTTGGGAGAATATCATTTGAAATAATGAGGGGACTATTATTTGTATCTCCAAAATATTCCTTCAAAATGTTATTTGTCCATTCCGGGTCCTCATCCTCGTCAATTTAAGAGGACAAGTAATCTAGGTTATCAACATCTCCAAAAAATTCTTTCAAAAATTTCAGATAGCGTTCTAGGTCATTGCTAACAGATGCTAAGTCAGTAACTTGAGTATCGTCTTTTAATTCCAATGTTTGTGAGAATATTATTGTACCCTCAAAGAGATTACATGACCCTTGAGTTGGTAGTGATGGTAATTCATCAATTTTAATCTACAGTAATAGAATTCATTTTCTTTGCCAAATTGCTACTATTTTACAATGTCGAAAAATGGATTATTAATGAGCTCTATTTTCATTTAAAACACATGCATAATAAAAAAAGAAGATTTTTGTTTTATTTGGAGGGGGGCACCAATTCTTGGTTTCTATTCTACAATTAGCCATGTCTAAATTCATGCCCACAACTACCTGATTTTCATTGAAATTGTTAGCAAAGAAGAAGATTCGATCCCTGATGAAAAAGTATAGTATAAAATTTAACAGATCTAGAAACTAAAACAGCCAATACGGATTAAATTTCTTGTTAGTCTGCCATAAGTTAGAATCACCTCCCTTTGTTTTTGTGGAGTAAAAAACAATAAAAAGCTAAAGTATTGGCACTATTGATTTTTTATATCTACAAATTTACCTACAATAATGTCAGCAGATCCATCTTCGCGTGTGGGGTCCATGGCATAGGGCTTGGGGTCCGTATGAGAAACAGCATTGGATCGCCGGTGGTGTGCAGATTGGCTCGCCGCTTTCTTTTCCTGCTCATGGGTCTTAGATGAGTCTACACTATCAACATAAAGGTTGAATTTTGTTGAGCCTACATACATAATGACGCTAGGTCTTGAGATTTTCGTGGACGTGACCATATCTTCACACTGTATAGCTGAATTTGTATCTACACCATCATACTTCTTTGTCTCTTTTTGGGTAGGATCTTGCTCAGAATTTTCCTTAAATATAAATTAAATTTTAGGTTTTCATTAAATAAAACGATTAAAAATATATATTAGTTTCAATATGTATTGTGTGGGTCCCACTTAAACACCCCTTCATATCCCGTAACTCGTATTTTACAATTCTTCTTTCACTTTCCCCTGAAACGCAACAGGCTTTTAACCCCAGACATTTTACCGTCTTTCTTCAAAAGCCAAGTAATTTCCGCTACGATCCCAGGTTAACTTAATTCCCATTGAAATCACACCGGTTTAAAAGAAACAGAAAAAACAGTATACTCTATTGGGATCCTAGCCTAGCGATTTGTGATTTAAGAGTTCATTCGAAATAAAAGAAATAATGAATAACAAAAAATCGGTCCGTTTCAAGTATCATATCTATTTCCAGTATCATAGAGCCCCCTTCCACCACTGCGGGTCCCCACTTAAACATCCCTCCAAGCTTCGTTCAGTATTAAACAATGACTTATGCTACAACCATTTGAAATCTTGAAAATAATCTGAACTATTTTAACCACACGATGTATATATATATATATATATATATATATATATATATATATATATATATATATATATATATATATATATATATATATATATATATATATATATATATATATATATATATATATATAATATATATATATATATACGTATATATATTTCTATATATATATATAATATATAGTACCGGGAGCCTGGCGGCTTCGCCGCCGGACCTAGTCATGTGGCAGGCTTTTATATATGAATTCTAATTGTCGCTTCTCTTCTAACCGCAGACAATTTGAGACAATTCGCTGTCTTTTCATATTGCGGTCTTTTCAAACATATTTGATTATTAAAGCAAGTCTGATTTCTAACAACGATATCTACTAAGCTTCAAACTTTTGATTTTCTTTTTTAAGGTTTTGAAACTGTTGTAATATCTTGTTAAAATATATACAAATATTTTTGCAATTACCAGCCGCCGGGCACCGGCACTTGGCACGCAGCAGGCTTGCTAAATATAGATTCTCATTGTCGCTTGTCTTCTAACCGCAAACAATTTGCTTTTTTTTCATATGGAAGTCTTTTCTAAAGATATTTGATTATTAAAATAAGTCTGATATCTAACAACGATATCTAGTAAGCTTCAAACTTTCGTTTTTTTAAGGTTTATGAATTTTTGTAACCCCCTGCTAAAGTTTATACAAATATTTATTCATCTGGTAGTTTTTTGCTCTTTAATCAATCAATCAATCAATTTATTCAAGAAATAACCTCAACAAAATACACTTCAATATAAACTCCCCCGTAAGGCTCTATGGCCAGAAAAAAACAGGGGAGAAACAAAAATGAAACAAATACATAAAAAAAAACATTTTCAACATCATACATTCACACCTTTAAGAGACTCAAAACAAGAGAAAAAAAATAAGAAAAAAATAAAGAAAAATAAAAAAATCCAAAAAAATAAAAAAAATCCAAAAAAAATTTAATGTCTTTTCAAACTGTTTCTTTTCAAAGATATTTGATTATTATAGCAAGTCCAATGTCTAACAACGATTTCTACTAAGCTTCAAACTTTTGGTTTTCCTTTTAAAGGTTTTTAAACTATCGTAATATCTTGTTACAATATATACAAATATTTTTGCAATTACCAGCCACCGGGTCCTGGCAATTGGCACGCAACAGGCTTCTAAATATAGATTCTCATTGTCGCTTGTCTTCTAACCGCAAACAATTTGCTTTTTTTTCATACGGAAGTCTTTTCTAAAGATATTTGATTATTAGAATAAGTCCGATATCTAACAACGATATCTACTAAGCTTCAAACTTTTGTTTTTTTTTTTTAAGGTTTTTGAATTTTTATAATCCCCTGCTAAAGTATA